>CM035419.1:192888952-192891452 GCA_020310875.1 Ceratopteris richardii | reverse complement strand
TCCTCAAAGATTGACTGAAATTCTGTCATAAGATTTTCTTGGTTATTAGAAATTTTTATTGGGGTTTTATTTTCAAAATGGATCTTGGCATCTGGCATCAAGAGAGAGGACACATCCTATGTAGCATTTGGTGTAGTAGAAACAAGAAGTCATTTAACAATGGCAAGAAGTACTTTTTGGGCCCCCTCAAGGCCATTCCAAAGAAAATAGGAATAAAAGGCATCTATGCCATCTAATAATCCTTCCTTGAAGACACCCACCCAAATATCTACGTTGAATTTATTTGACCAATAATTGAATATCTATCTATCTATCTATTTGTCTATCTATATCTATCTATCTATCTATCTATCTATATCTATCTATCTATCTATCTATCTATCTATCTATCTATCTATCTATCTATCTATCTATCTATCTATCTATCTATCTATCTATATATCTATCTATCTATCTATCTATCTATCTATCTATCTATATATATATATCAATCTATCTATCTATATATCAATCTATCTATCTATCTATCTATATATCTAACTATCTATCTATCTATCTATCTATCTATCTATCTATCTATCTATCTATCTATCTATCTACCTACCTACCTACCTACCTACCTACCTATCTATCTATCTATCTATCTATCTATCTATCTATCTATCTATCTATCTATCTATCTATCTATCTATCTATCTATCTATCTATCTATCTGTATGTCTATCTATCTATCCATCTATCTATCTATCTATCTATCTATATATATATATATATATATATATATATATATATATATATATATATATATATATATATATATATATATATATATGTATATATATATATATATATATATATATATATATATATATATATATATCTAGTAGTGGAATTGTAATCTTTGGATTATGTGTTTCCTAGCATTGTTTGTTGTAATGATTGTGCTCTTGCAATCCCATTTAGAACTGCGGTCTTAACTCTTGTGCTTTTTCTATAATGTCTTTATTAATTTGATCTTCTTTTCTTGTTGTTATCAAACCAAAAAAAGAAAAATTTAGAGGACATTTTTCATTGAAGTACGTTTGAAGGCATATGTGTCATGACGATGCTTTCAAGCATATGTGGCGTGTACTTGTGTAATCAATTAGTTTCTTGAAGTCTTATGGCATGTTTCATGCACTAAATTAACTATTGAAATGTTGTTCCTCCTCGGTAAAAGAATCGCTAACTACAAGAAACCCCCCCCCTTTAGGCATCATCAAGTACTCCTTTTGATCAACAACAAGCTTAAACCCAAGTGGGCCCCTCATGAGGGCGACGAGCGGATGATTAACCTTCTTTGTAATGCCATCTAATCTTTGCAAGATCTTCCCCCACTGTATGGGACTTGGGGGGTCCCGTGGGCACTAGTCCCCTTCACGTGTACTTTTATTTTCCTTTATTTAATACAAGTCTGGGAGAGTAGGCTATGGCCAAACATCCTTTTATTTAAAAAAAAAAAAAAACTTTAGTTGAGGAGAGGGGTATAGAAGGCTGTATCTTGGATATGCAAGATATGGTCTTGTACTTAGAATAAAAGAAAGGAACTAGTTCTCCTCATATGAAACTTGGAGCCTATTGAATCAATGTAGCAATAGGCTTAATCCCATATATACTAACTACGAGATATTGTAGATCTTCATTGCCTAAATCACTTAGGTATGTTAGTACACCTTTTTTCTTTGATGATACGATTAACTCTTTGAGGTCGAGAAAACTTGAGGCAATAATCATACTTCGTGTTCTACTTCCTATTTTTTAAGACTTATACAGACTGAAGATATTAGAATGGACCCAAATGCAACTACATGCAAACTTGCATCTCATTCATGGGTATTTATTTTACAATTATCACCAATGGAGTGAAGATGCCCTTTTCTGTACGTACATAACAATACATCTTCAAGAGGTGAAGTATTTAGTTTTTGTTGATTAGGTACATTCCTTTTAATTTCTTGTCAGAAGCATGCATTGTAACCTTTTAGTCCATCTTGTTTCCTTTCATGTTCATATTGTTTCAAGTATGAAGGTCCATTGTTTATTGTTGTCCATACATGTGACTTAATTCTAGATAGTTGTATTCCAATTCGTGTATTTATATCACTCATGAGATTGAACAAGATTATTCTAAGGAAGTTTTGGTATTTTTTATTAGACCTTGAATCATAAGTATAAACACAGACCATAAGTAGAGACATATGCTATAAAAATGAGATAGTTGTGAGTAAAATCACAAAAGGACTTTCAAATGCTGTTGAAAGAAAGAGATTTGTTTTTTTATTTGATGTTCATTATTAATTAATGTATATTCTATCCTTTTATATGAAACTTTTTAGAATAAATACTATTTCACTATAAATTATTCTAGAATCAATTAAGACAGATAAAGCTAAAGTCATATGCGGTCATGATAATAAGAAAAAATCAAGTCTTCAAGTTCAATTGAATAGAGCACAATGAA
>CM035419.1:192701452-192876452 GCA_020310875.1 Ceratopteris richardii | reverse complement strand
CCGAATGTATATCCACAAGCCCTCAACCTTTTAATAAAAGTCAGGAGACATTTACGATTTCGATACTCCTATTGCAACTCTTGAACTATATAGATTTAAATAGTTATCTCGTTGATAGAAATGGGATTTACAAGTTCAAATATGCTTTAGAACTAGCTTGTGATAGAGATGTATCAAAAAGAGTAGATGCACATGAACTACTTAGAGTATTTTTGAATCTAACTCGATATGGTTTAAAAATATCCATGAGGGATGGATTAAGACCATATAGAAAACGATCTTTTGTGTATGTCTATATGTATATGAGCTCCTTCAGTCTATTAGATCAGGTGATGTGAGGCTCGAACTTAAGTTCGAGCCCCTCAGCTTCTCTAGTGAAAAGAAAAATATAGCAAGTTTGAGTTTGTTGTTTCAAAAGATATAAGGCTCGAACTTAAGTTTGAGCCTCTAAATTTTGAGTCTATTGTGTCACATAATATACATGCTTGAGCTTAAGTTCGCCTTTGAATCACATCAAGTCTCATTTTGATATGAGGCTCAAACTTAACCTCGAGGCTCTAAGCAAAAACAACAGTATTTTTAACTCAATTTTATTTTAAAATTTGAAAAAAAGGCACTGGAACTTAAGTTCAAGCCTATAAAAAAACAATATCTTACATCCAAAAGAACTAAGAGGCTCGAACTTAAGTTCGAGCATCTGAGTCAATTCAAATTTGGGATTGTTGTGTCAAATGATATGAGGCTTGAACTTAAGTTTGTACATCTCAGGTTCTTGCCTTTAAATTATATTAAGTTTGAGCATGTTGTGTCACATGATATGAGGCTCGAACTTAAGTTCGAGCCTCTGAATTTTAAGCCTATTGTGTCACATAATATCCAATTCGAGCTTTAAATCATATCGAGTTTGACTAGGTTGTGTGAGGCTGGAACTTAAGTTTGAGCCTCTCAATTTTGAGTCTGTTGTGTCACATAATATCACGCTCAAACTTAAGTTCAAGCTTTTGAATCTTGTCTATTGAGTCACATGATATAAGTTTGAGACTCTCAATTTTTCCCAAAAAAGAGTATTTTTAACTCAAATCTGTTTTGCAATTTGAACAAAAGAAGCTCGAACTTAAATTCGTGAATGTTATGCTTTATATCTAGCATTTCCACCAATAAATAGTAGTCCTTGCCTTGGGCATACTATAGGAATCCCTCTGAGGCCCAATGAGTCCATATGTGTGCAACATAAGTACTCGGAATATCCTCGGACTCCCTATGCCTAGACCTTGACCACTAACTTGTGATGGCTTGTCACCTATAGAGACCTCCGCAGCTTGCCCTTGTCTCCCTCAAATACCCACTAACAACTTTTCATATGGTATAATCATTAAAAATCACTTACTCCACTAGAGTAATGAAAAAAAAAATACTATGCTCATTCAAACCAATGTGACTATGTCCCAACACTCTGTGGAAGAAAATACTAAAGATAAATGGAAATCTTTCCAAATAGAGTTTTATCTCTAGGCTCAAGTAAATCTGCTTGATTTACTATCTCTATGCTCGAGTAAATCTACTTGATTTACCTATTGTAATGAAAATGAAACTCAAGAAAGTCTCAGCATGATCCAAACTATGAATCCAAGATGACAATCTATCAATGATACAAACTATGGACCAAGATGTCAATCTGTAAATGATCCAAACTATGGACCAAGATCTCAATGTGTCATATATAATAATCCAAACTATGGATCAAAAGCTCAATCTTTCATATATGATAATCCGAACTATGGATCAAAAGCTTGATCTGTCATATATAATATACAAACTATGGATCAAAATCTTGATCTATCATATATGATAATCCAAACTATGGATCAAAACATTTCCCATACAAAGTAAATCCTAATCCACTCTCTAGAATCAAATCCATCATGCCAAGTGATGACGTGCTAAGAAAGTATAGCAACTAGTTGAACTACCACCACCTTCTCAATACTAACATGCAAGATGTTCCAAGTGGATTATCTGATCATCACTGTGGTCAAATTATTCCTAACTAGGAATGAGGTGTCTCCAATAAACTATTGTAATAATCTAGCACTCCAAGCTATAATGAGGACCATAATATGAGTCCACCAAATACATTGAAAAATGGTAAGTAGATGTGTGCACACTCATAGCCCACTAGGCTAAGCATCTAGCTCACCTCATACACACTATGTATGAACCATGGCCTATTCTCAGGAATATCAAATAAAGTAGTACATACTCTATGAATTTCTTCTCAACTAGCAGAGACCTCACTTCACTCCAGCAAGCTTTTCTCAGAGATTATACAGAGAATGAATCTCAAACTTGGGTCAACTTTAGAGCACTCTAATAGCTACCCAATGACACCAAAATCATAGCAAATGGATAAATAGAGAAGGAGAACCAGCCCTTACAACAGAGAGCAAAATATTTCCAACAGAGCCTACACACAGAGAGAGATATCAATCACACAACTTCACTAAAATGAATGTTGCTCCCAGATTACTCAGAGAATGCTCCAGAGAATTTGTGAGCATAAAATAGACTCTAATAGCTATCCAATGAGACAAGAATTACATCAAATGGATACAATATGAGGGAGAACCAATGCTAACAACTCAGGGGTAGAGAGTTGCAACACTGCCTGCGCACAGACATAGATATGCCTACTAAAAGAAAACAAACAAGCAAGCAAGGGGCTTGCTTATCACAACTCCAGCACTTAGTGCTCACTTTACATGAGCTAAAACTCCAAGAAGATGGGCCAAAAGAAGTCGGGATACATGCTCCTTTTATAGTGAGAAGTGTGCCCCTAAAATCTAGGAACTACCTTTCCAAATCAGCCTCCTAACTTGGAGGATTTAGTTGAGATGAATTGAGGAGTGGTTGAGTGACTTTTCTTGATGGAATCTCGTGGCTTTTGGTTTCCTTTCATTGCTCCACATGTCCATAAAAGATTCCCCACGAATTTGTAGCTTGAAGCTTGACTTTTAACACTCCCCCTCAAGCTTCAATTCTTCATCCTCATCCAAGCTCCTTCATGTTGATGCTTTGCTTGAATTTTGAAATCTTCATTCCATCCAAAGCCTTTGTAAACATGTCGGCAACTTGGTACTTGGTACCAATATGATGTACTGAAACTTCCTTGGATATCACCTTTTCCCTTATGAAGTGATAGTGCACTTCAATATGCTTGGTTCTAGCATGATAGACAGGATTTGATGCTAGATGAATGCTACTCATATTGTCACAAAAAATTGGATATGTGTCAACCTGCAAATTAAGCTCCATAAATAACTTCTTAATCCACATTAGCTCACATGTGACTTGAGCCAAAGCTCTATACTCAGCCTCGGTGGAAGATAATGCCACCGTGGGTTGCTTCTTTGAAATCCATGAGATGATCTTGCTACCTAGCATGACTAGGTAACCACTTGTACTTCTTCTATTCTCCTTGGAACTGGCCCAATCCGCATCAGAATAAGCTTTGACCTGCATATCATCATCAAATGAATAGAACAATCCTTCATTTATAGTGGCCTTGAGATATCCTAACATTCTTCTTGCAGCTGGCAAGTGTGTAGTCCTTGGACTATGCATAAATTGTGATAACACTCCAACTCCATATGCTATGTCAGGCCTAGTTATTGTAGCATAATTGAAAGAGCCTACAATAGAGCGATAAAAAGTTACATTCTCTAATGGCTCTCCATCAATGGAGCTTAGCTTCACATTAACTTCCATGGGATTTGAAATAGGCTTGCAATGTAGCATCCCAAACCTCTCAAGTAGGTCTAGAATATACTTCCTTTATATGAGCATTATACCTTCTTCTTTGTATACAACTTCAATGCCAAGAAAATACCTAAGATCTCCAAGATCAGATATCCTAAACTCCTTTCCAAGCTTTGCCTTGATCTCCTCAATGCCCTTTGTATCATTACCTGTAATGATAAGATCATCTACATACACACACATGTAGACTACAAGTTCTCCTCTTTGTTTGATGAAGAGAGATGGATCCGCCTTGCATTGATTGTAACCACATTTGATCAAATAGTCCACCAATCTTTGGTTCCAAGCCCTTGGAGCTTGCTTTAGGCCATAAAGTGCCTTCTTCAACCTACAAACATGATGTGGAAACTCTTTATGAACAAAACCTAGTGGTTGCTCCATGTATACCTCTTCTTCCAAGTCTCCATTGAGAAAGGCATACTTGATATCCAATTGGAAAAGCTTCCATCCTTTGCTAGCAGCCATTGCAAAGTGTCCTAATGGTGCTCATCTTTGCCACGGGGCTGAATGTCTCTTCAAAGTCCACTCCATAGGTTTGTGCAAAACCCTTGGCCACCAATCTTGCTTTGAACCTAGAAATAGATCCATCTGAATTCCTCTTTACTTTATACACCCACTTATTACCTATTACCTTCATGTTCTCCTTCTTGGGCACTAGAGTCCATGTTTGATTTTCCTCAAGTGCATCGATCTCTTCTTGCATTGCCTCTTTCCATTCGGTGTACCTGCTTGCATCTTCATAGCAATCGGGCTCATGATCTTCTACTACTTTGTTCATATATGCATAATGTGTTGTCATGTATGAATCATAAGTAAACCTTTGAGTTGGATACTTAACTCTAGAAGACTTCCTTTCTTCACCTTTTGGAGGAATAAACCTCCTTTGCCTTGGGAACTTGATCTCTTTCTTTGACGTAGCTTCTTTCTCCATCATGTGTCCTTCATCATCTTCAACTTCATTACCTTCTTTATCCAACTCCACCAATGTTGCTTTGCCTTTGTTGATTTGATTGTGCTCCATAGCTTGATGAAGATCTCCCCCTCCATGGTGAGTTCATGCTTGAACTATCTTCATTGATGGAACACCTTGGGCCGCTTAGCTCTAGGTCGATTTGTTCTTCATCATGTCCATGCTTTTCTTCTTCATAGTCCTGCATACAATCATACTTCTTATACCAAGGGAGTAGCTCATCAAATGCTAAATCCCTTGATATCCTCAAGTCCTTTGTGTTTGGGTTGAAGCACCTGTAACCTTTATGATCATTTGAATATCCTAGAAACACACACTTTTCTGCCTTTGGTTGTAGCTTGTGCTTCAATTCACTTGGCACATGTACATAACAAGTACATCCAAATATCTTCAAGTGGGAAAGATCAGGTTTCTTACCATAATAGGCTTGATATGGTGTCAAGCCATGGATCCCTGAGGTAGGAGCCCTATTCATAAGATACACGGTGGTATTTGCTGCATCACTCCAAAACATGTTAGGTACATTCATCTCATTAAGCATTGCTGTAGCGATCTCGGCAATGTATCTATTCTTTCTCTCTGCTACACCATTTTGTTGGGGTGTGTACCTGCATGTTACTTGCCTCTTGATGCCTTGATCCATTAAAAAATCAGAAAACGCATTGGAGAAATATTCTCCCCCTCCATCGGACCTTAGCTTCTTGATATATGTACCTGTTTCCTTTTCTACCATTGCCTTGAATGCTTTGAAACATGTAAACACATCTGATTTGTTTTTTATGAAATAAACCCAAACCATCCTTGTGCAATCATCTATAAAAGTGACAAAGTACTTGTTACCTCCAATGGATTGCTCTTTGGTTGGCCCCCACACATCTGTATGTATCAGCTCCAATGGATGTTGGCTTATGTAGCCACTCTTCTTGAATGGAAGTCTCGCTTGCTTCCCTAGTTGACAAGATTCACATAAATGCTTCATACCTTGTCCTTGGAAGTTGGGAAGACCTTCAACCAGCCTCTTGAATTGCATTTCCTTCATTCTTTGTATGTTGATGTGACCTATCCTCTTGTGCCACAAGTCCAACTCCGAAATCCTCTTATTTCCATATGTGAAATATGTTGAGTGGAATGAGAATTTACCTCCAAAGTGAAGAGTCTCCCTTGCTTCTTTCCTCTTGTTATGACCTTATATCCTTGCTTAGGGTTCTCCACAAAGCATCCACCTTTGTTGAACCTTACTTGATAGCCTCTTTCAACCATTTGCCCAATGGACACCAAGTTCTTTGTGATAGTAGGTACATGCAAGACATCCTTGAGACATCTTCCTTCCTCCTTGTCATCCAAAGCTACATCTCCAGCATGGGAGATCTCATGGGTTGTATCATCACCTGTTTCTACATTTCCTTTACCTTTGGGAACATGTAGATTAGTAAACCAAGAAGAATTGCAACTCATATGGTTGCTACATCCACTATCAATATACCAAGTGTTATCTACTTTGCTTGAATTCCCATTCATGTGCATCATCAAGAGATTGTCATTTTCTGAACTTGTAGAAGCATAATTACCTTGGCCTTTGTATGAAGAACCTTGATTATAGCTCCTTTGGTTTCCTCCTTGGTAGCAATCTCTAGCATAGTGGCCAAACTTTCCACATATGTAACATCCTTCACCATCTTGATTCCTGTTTTGTTGATGTCGTCCTCCTCTTCCTCTTGTTCTTCCTCTCCCTCTTTGTGATGAGGTGCCTTGGTCATGTCCTTGATTGCTTGAGTGGTCTTGCCTTCCTCCAAACCTTCCTTTGCCCCTTCCTTGTCCTCGTCTTCCTTTGCCCCTTTGATTACCTGCATAGAAAACTTGTGCATCCTTGCTTTTAGTTGAACTTCCACCTATGTTCATTTCTTCGTGTGACCATGAGAGCAACCAATTGCTCAAAATTGGGAAGATTATCCCTTACATAAACTGAAGTGGTAAAGGGTTTCCACTTCTCATCATCTCTCAAACCATTGAGAGTATAAGCCACAAGATCGTCATCATCTACGTGGCTTCCAATGGATCCCAATGCATCTGATAACTCCTTGACCTTAAGTATGTAGTCATTTATGCTACTCCTTGAGCTCTTCCTAAGGTTGTTGAGCTCATTCTTGATCTGGATCTTCCTTGCTTTGGTGCTTGTTGAATAAAGCCTTTCAAGTGTCTCCCATACCTTCATGCTTGAATCCAAGTCTTGGATATGGCCGATCATGCTATTGCTAATGTGTTGGGAAAGGATAAAGATAACCCTCTTGTCTCTTTCATTCCATTCCGTAAAGGCCCTTCTCTGGTCATTGGTTGGATTCTCATCCAACCTAGGTCTTGGTTCACTTCCACTAATCAACCCCCAAAGGCCCTTGCCCATAAGATAGTTGGAGACCCTAAATCTCCATGGTTGATAGTTCCCTTTGTCTAGCTTTTCAATTTGAGTGTTGAAGTCTCCCATATCTAGTCTTTGATACTTGACCTAGCCCTTGGCTAATGCTCCAATGTGTGTAAAATGAAAATGAGGCTCTGAGGTTACCTCAATCCAAAGCTTTCCTTAGATGGACACCTTGTGCTCTTGAAACTTTGAGTAGAATAGCTCCCCCTTGATGTGAGCTACCTCCAAGAAGCTTTTGTTGATGCAAATCTTCAACCACCAGCTCCAAGAGGTCTTCTTGCTTGTATGTGATGCCTCCAAGATGCCCAAATGCTCTGATACCACTGATGGGGATAGTATCTCAACCCCTAAGCAACGATGAAGCGTGAATGACCTCCACAGGTATCTTTCTTTGACCTCTGCACACCAAAAGTGCTCTTACTCAGAGCTTATGCAGAGAACTCCAGTGAGCTTTTGTAGACCTGTAGTAGACACCAAGAGCTTTCCAACAAGACAAGTTTTACTTCAAATGGATGCTTACACAAAGAGAAACAATGTCTACAACATGAGCTAGTTGAATGCTCACAACTACTAGTCAAGCAGAGACCTCACTTCACTCCAGCAAGCTTTTCTCAGAGATTATACAGAGAATGAATCTCAAACTTGGGTCAACTTTAGAGCACTCTAATAGCTACCCAATGACACCAAAATCATAGCAAATGGATAAATAGAGAAGGAGAACCAGCCCTTACAACAGAGAGCAAAATATTTCCAACAGAGCCTACACACAGAGAGAGATATCAATCATACAACTTCACTAAAATGAATGTTGCTCCCAGATTACTCAGAGAATGCTCCAGAGAATTTGTGAGCATAAAATAGACTCTAATAGCTATAAAATGAGACAAGAATTACATCAAATGAATACAATATGAGGGAGAACCAATGCTAACAACTCAGGGGTAGAGAGTTGCAACACTGCCTGCGCACACACATAGATATGCCTACTAAAAGAAAACAAACAAGCAAGCAAGGGGCTAGCTTAAGCAAGGGGCTTGCTTATCACAACTCCAGCACCTAGTGCTCACTTTACATGAGCTCAAAATCCAAGAAGATGGGCCAAAAGAAGTCGGGATACATGCTCCTTTTATAGTGAGAAGTGTGCCCCTAAAATCTAGGAACTACCTTTCCAAATCAGCCTCCTAACTTGGAGGATTTAGTTGAGATGAATTGAGGAGTGGTTGAGTGACTTTTCTTGATGGAATCTCGTGGCTTTTGGCTTCCTTTGATTGCTCCACATGTACATAAAAGATTCCCCACGAATTTTTAGCTTGAAGCTTGACTTTTAACAATAGTTCCTATGTGCAAACTTTGCCTTTTCGCTTCTAGGCTACTAGCCTGCAGACTTGCCTTGTTTGCGATCACACACAGAGTGACTGTCTCAACTGCCCCTCTATTGTCTAATAATAAAATGATACTAGAAGATCATATAAATGAACTCAAAATCATATAAAAAATACAATCTCAGAGACTTCTCTCCCATACCATATGTCCTACACATAGGTACAATACAAAGTTTGATGTCCCATACCACCAAACTTTATACCCCACTTAGATGCGTGTATGAGATTAAAGTCGAACACTTCTCTCAAAAATGATAAGAATAACTTGGTAAGTACTCACAACCATAAATACTGATAATGAAATCATGGTGTTCCTCAAATATTTCCTTCTCTCGATAGAAAGAACAGAGTCATTCCTATGACTCTATCACTCATAACTATCTATAACATCAACTCATCTTGAGTTGAGAACTGAGAAACTATTTAATAAATCAACTCAACTGGAGTTGTGAAGGATGCGACTTGCATCAAATATCAACTCATGCCACTTAAATCAAATATTAAATCACAATAAATTGGAATTTATACGAGTTGTATGAATCCAATCATATGAAATGAGAACAACTAGCAAAGTTCTCCTGTTCCATGCTCTCTTGGTACTATATATATTCTTGAAGATTTTGACAGAGTCTCCTCTGTCCTACTGAGAATGGTCACCATAAAACAATGTTCAATAAAGAAGTATATAGGGCATAGCTAGCCCATGGTGATCACACCATCTCAAAAAAATGCCATAAAAAATCTGTGGAAAATCTTTTCCTTTCAACAACATGTCCTACATAAACAATTTCCAACAGTAGCAGATCAAAGCTTAATTTTAACTACCTTTTACTCATGAAAAAAGTATGAAGTTTTCCAGCCTTTCAAGCTTTCATTAGGCACAAAAATCACTTGATTTGGATATTTTCTCAGAGTTTTGTAACCATTTTATTGGAAGGGTCGAACACTTGATGACCAACTCTGAAAATGTACAAGGTCATCTACTTGAAGCCTTTAGACTGATCAAAAAAACTCCAAATTCTTCTTTCTTTGTGTTCAAATCTAGATACACTTATCTAGTTTGGTCTCACAAAACTTCAATTCAAAATGCAATCAAATACTCATTCCAAAGTATAATTCTATCTCCGCTATACCTATGCGTAGGTGAGCCTAGAAACACTGCTGCTACACTTTTAAAATATTTTCTAACTACGAAGATAAATTCCAAAATCCTTGAATTTTTGTTATATTATAGATTTTATACTTTTTTGTTGTTACCCTTTGGAGTTGTCCTCTCTAATCATTTTAGCATAAAGAATCAACAATACATCTTGCATTTGTCAATCCGGAAAGTATACAAAGACCACAGCCCCTTCTAGATGATGGAATCCAAAAAAATAAGAGAAATATGACTGGATTTTTGAGAAATAATGAAGATGAAGAGAATGTTCTAGGGTTTTGATTATCTTGAGCAATACTACATCATTTCCAATGATCTTGGTGCCTAAAGTGTGTTATTTTCTCAGCAGAACACAATTATGAAGTCAAATCTCAGAAATGATACCTATAACCTTCAGACGAGATAATCGCGATTCTATGAAAATTGACAATTTCCATCTCCAGCTCTATTCTTCAACACTTTCTCACTCCATACATCAAGAATCACCTCTCTTCATACACATTAATCAGAAATACACAGTAGAAGCTTGCAAATTCCATGGATCACACATATAATAGACTCAACAAATCTAAAGAAAGTACTTGAAAGGAAGAAACACGATTTCTGCAAGGAGAGCTCTTCAAATTACTTGGATAGCACAAATAATACAACCAACCCTCTCAAAATAGAGGAAATTATCTTTTATACATTTTCAAGTGTCCCTTTTCATACTTGATTTTTGGTCTTTTTCCCTTCTAATCTAAAAATATGCTATCAAAGAGCTTCCAAAAATTCTAGAAACAATACATATGATTCTAATTTACATGAGGAAGACTCTTCCTCAATTTTACATCATTTGCATAAATATTTATATAATTTTTTGACATTTTACAAATAATTTCCCTTCAAAAAATGCTTCTTCTAACATTCTTCCCGTCCTAGACTTTTTGGCTCCTGACAAAAAATTCTTGCTGGTAAATAGTGAGAGCTTCCTTTACTTCTTTTTTCTTTGATATACCTGTGACAATAGATCATGGCTTTTTCTTTCTGTGATGTTCAATTTATTCACCATTTCAAATAATGCTTTTCTCCACTGTACAGCTACTTCTGGTTCATCTATCACGTCTTTCCTTAGCTATTTTTGTATATGTTGCTTCATAAGTTGTGAGTCGAGACTTGGTTACTACTGATAAGTTCCCAAAGATTTCTGATTCTCTTTCAAAAAATCCATAATCAAATGCATCCTCAAAAATCTGAAGATAATGACTACCCAAAAATATTGTTCTGCTATAATAGGCCATTAAACAGATCATGTCTAGGGTTTCACTGAGATCAAATAATAAAGCATCAGATGGTGAGTTAAAACCAATGTAATTTAGAGTTCTGACATCTGTATCTGTAAAAGTCTCTATACATGCCAATATGAGTCTCATTACTCTGATTAATAGAATACAAGCTGGCTCATTGACATCTTTATATGTAGATATAACAGACTCTGCTATGTCAACCATATATTTCTTTGTTGGCCATGTTCCTGCCTTTGGTCCTGCTATCTTTGGAAAGTTCAGCCATTTTGATGGAATCTGTCCTGCATTCCTTCTTTCCCAAAAGACTATCCACTCCCTTCTCCTTGCTACCGGACAATAAGCTGGATTGATTTTTAACTAAATGGGTGCCTCTGTCCAAATCTTTCAGCATTCTTTGTTAGTATCCAACCATGTATTTCTCCATTTAGGATTGGCCTTTTCAAATAATTCCTTTGTCACATTGATGTCTTCTTCATATTCCAAAGACTTGTTTGGTGATAATCCCACCCTTGCCAGCTGATAATTTTTAATGCTTTCAATAATCATGCAAAAGGGTATACCTAAACCGTCTACTGCCCAATGGTGTTGATCAGGATTTATTCCTTTGTTTAAAGCAAAATTAACAATCTATTCCTCATATTCATTGTGCATTTTCCTAATAAACTCCATTCTAGACTCTTTGTAGTCTCTGAACAAACTCTTCTAAGTACTCCTCCGCTGGTGTTTTGTTTTCTGGTTCATCAAAATGTTGAGTCCTGTTATCATTTCCCCCTTCATACTTTTCTACTTGTGTGGTCTCTATCTGTTCTTCAACCTGGCTTTGTGGCTTTTCCAATTTCGTCTGTAATTCTTCCACCATCATCATTAAACTTCTATTTTGAGAGGTCCAAAATTCTTTTTCTGATTTCCACTCATTTCTTTCTTTTTCTCTACTAAACTGCCAATCACTTCTTTCTTTTTCTATATCCATATGTAACTCATTATATCCTCTCATTGAAGTTGCAGCATGTACACTAGCTTGTTTTTCCAACTCCTTAGCTTCCTTTAGTTTTGCTTGTAGCCTTAAAATTTCTCTGTTCAACTCCTCCTTCTCATCTTGTGTTACCTGTACAGTCTTGCTCTCTTCTTTTATCTGGTCTTCTTCCATTAATAATCTTTTTATTTCTTCATTTGCTTTGACCATAATTTGATATGAACTCTGAAGTGTTCTATATCTTCCTTCCATTTTCTTCAGCTCCAATTCCATTTTGCTGTTATGCTCTACCTGCTTTGCACACTTCTCTTCAAGATATTGAATTTTGTTTTGTTGTTGAACCTCCAATTCTTCCAAGGAAATTATTATATTGGTCAATTCCTCATTTCTCTCCTGTACAATCCTCAATTGTTCTACTAACTGTTCCTTTTCTTTCTTTTGCTCAGTAATGATTCTGTTGCCTTTTACAAATTCTAATTCTGCCACCATTTTCGATATAATCATATTTCTACTTGATGGTCTGAACTGTTCTATATTGCTCATAATAACTTTGCAAGCAGATCTTATATTCTTGGGTATCCTTTCCAACTCAGCTTCTAATTCCATTTGTCTTACTTCTATCCACTTTTCTTCTTTACAGTCATCCTCTTCTTCATCTTCTTCCGCATATTCTATGACCTGGTTCTTTTGTTCTTCAGAGCCCTTATCTGTTTTCATTTCTTCTTTTTTTGCAACATCTTCCTCATACACTAATGTCTGATCCTCCTTTTTCTCATGTCTTGATGTTTCTTTAATTATCTCCCTTTCCTCTGCCTTCTTTTCCTCCATTCCTTGTTGTTCTTCTTCAAAAATAAGTCCTTCTTTTTCCTGTACTTCCTTATCCTGAGTTAGGATTGAATCAATCTCCCCAGAGGGCTTTATTTGATCATTGACTATCTGCTCTTTTTGTCCTTCCTCTTGCTCATCTATATCCATGAGATCCAAGTCTTCTTCTTTTCCCTGCTCTTCTGTAGTTGTGAACTCCTCATTATGATTCAAATCATAAAGTATGTCTTCTATACTTCGGTTTATTTCATCTGCTATATTTCCTTTTTGACCTCTTGAAAATTCTTCTTTTCCACTACTTCCTCTGTTTCCTTGATTTGATCTTTGTCTTCTTTCTTGTGCACTGACTGCATAATTGAGCTTGCTTTTCTGTTTCTTGCTTTCCCTCATTAAATTTGAAGTAAGTCTGATGTGAAGGTTTTGTCCATACTGTCTTCAACCCTGAATCTACTAATCCATAGCTGAACTCCTTCCTTACTTCAATCTCCTCTTCCATCATTACTGTTTTACCTTTTAGTAACCTTTTCTCTTCTCGAGGACTAACCTATTTTGCTACTTCTTCTTGGACCTGTTTTCCTTATGGCTTCTCACTCAAGTCTTCTGGTGTTTTATTTTTTTCAGATGCTTGTACTATCACAGTTGGTGTACTAGGCACTGATAAGTTCAAACTTTTCAACAAGAAATTTTCAATGTCACTCTCAGAATCGGAAGAGAATTGTGAAGAGCCTGCTATTCCTGATTTGTCCATTCTTGATTCTTCTATGACAATGGATTCCTCTTGCTTTCTTTCTTCTACTGACGTTTTTTCTGTCTCCATCCTTTGTACAGGTTCTACTACTGCTTTTCCTTTATTTTTCTTGGTCAACTTCCTTTTTTGTACAGGTTTCTTCTGAACCTTCTTCTTTACTACAACTGTAGTTCTAGTTTCAGGGGGTCCTTATAGCTCTTTGAAATAAGCTAACAGTTCCACTTCTTTTTTGACAAAAACTTCCTCAATTTCTGCTGCCATCATCTGATCATGCAACTCTTCATAGTGTTTTACTTCTTCCTGGATCCAATCAGTTGCTTTACAAGAGTAGTCTTCCAACATTTTTTGATATTGGGCTTCATATACTGCCCTTTTATTGTTTGATTGAGTCAAATAAGTATACAATTGTTCTTTGCTTGTCTGAGGTGGATGAGGTTCATTTGAAGACTGAACTTCCTTCTGAGCTGCTTTATGATCTTCCTTGGTTGCTTCCACCTATTCCAATTCTATCTTTCTGGGATCCACGCTTCTTTTCTTTAAAGGAGTGACTTCTTTTGAGATTCCCTTTCTTTTCCTTTCTGCTCCCCTCATGCTTGGTTGGGCTTCTGATTCTCTTACAATCATCATTTTAGAAGGACTTTTGATTCCTGTCATCAAACTTCTGAAGTATTGGGCTTCTGGAGCCAATTGTAATTGATCCTCCATCCCTAGAACGTGATATATAATTCTTGTTAAGAATTGAGCTCCATTCATGTACTTCTTTTGCTCCTAATGTTTGGCTGCTTCCTTCAATTGCTCATGTATGTATGGAGTTACATCCATCACTCCAAAAGGCTTGGTTCTGTCCTTATTATTGAACATGATCAATGTTACTGGTTTGTGTGGCATGGTGTATCTAGGTAGTTTTGGAAAACAGAAGTATTGTAAGAACATTCTGATAGCATACTCCTCATTCTCTTTTCCTTTAAAATCAAGAAATTTGGAATATCCTGCATATGTAGTTTTATTTTTCTTGACAAAGCTATTGTCCAACTTGGTTCCCATGGTATAAAACTGAAGGGCTGCCCTGATATGCTCTGCTTTTATAGTAATGTTTACTTCCTGGTTTTCTTTGTTCTTGATAGTACACCTGAAATATGCCTCATTGCCCTTTCCAACTTCCAGCAAATTGTTCAAAGTCTATGAAGAATAAAGGTTCATCCAACAACCTGTGTATTCCTACTGTTTTCCATCTTTTGTAATTGACTGCAACTCTTTGGAATTTGTAAAATTCCTAGCACAGCATGGTGTACTTGTAACCTCCAACTCCTACACTAAATATGTGATGTCCAATGATACCCAAAGTTTCCTTGAATTCCTTGGCTACCTTTTCTTTTTCTGGGATTTCCCGCTCTTCATCAAACTCTAGCTCCACTTCTTCTATTGCAGCTTCACTGTCCAAGAACCAATGTCCTCTAGACACAGTGACTGAGTCTGCTTTGAAATCATGGATTGGTAGTTCCTTTGGATTCACCATTCTGGAGAAAATATAGCATCACACAAAAGAGAAACTCCACCCACATGAGTCTCAAGAAACATAAATAAAATCACATTAACCTTGAGATGTAATGAAAAAGAATGAAAAAAAGACTTAGAGAATTCCTGACTTTCCTATTTGAATCACAGATAAAGCCTCAATTGAAGTGATCATTACAGGTGTAGAAAGATGTCTAGTGCTCTCTTTTCTTCTGTTAGCTTTTATAAAGAAAGGAAATATTTGAAAAAAATAAGAAGTTGAGAAAAAATTTGAATAAATAAAAAGAAAAAAATAGACACCTGCTACAATACTATCTATATCTTGCTTGTGCTGTTATAACTTATATAATTAAGAAGAATTATAAGAGAAAAATGGATAATTTTTCTCTCTTTATTTTAATAATGATAGTATTTTTTCTTATTTTTTCTTCTTTTTTGCTCTTTCCTTTTTTTTTAATAATAATAGTACTTTTTCTTATTTTTCTTCTTTTTTCTCTTTCCCTTTTTTTTTAATAATTTCCTCCACTTCCTTTCTTCCCCTCCTATTTCTCTACTTAAATCCTAAATGTATGTCAAATAATCATGTTCTTTTTCCATTGAATCAAATCTGATTTTTTTAACCCAAAAATATTTAATCCTTGTTGACCCTATTCTAGGGATAAACCCCTCCTCTTTTGATAGGATGTTCTTGGAATTTTTTGGCTTCCATATCCATTTAGTTCTAGGAACTTGTTTTGATGAGCAGTGCTTGTGTGTACTTTGTTTCCACATTCTTCTTGTTCTGATGCCTTGATGCTTCTGACTATTCCATAGTTGCCACCTCTCTTTTGTCTCTTCACCATCTTTTGTTCCTTGAATTTCTACCTGTTTTTGATTGAATGAAGCTTGATCATAAAGTGGTTGTATTGGTAATGCCTTTGTATCTTCTAATGAAAAAGTAAATCTTTCCAGGTCTGAGTCATGAATATCATGTTGATCTTCTTGTTCTTCATTACTTCACAAAAGTATTAAAAACCTTTTGTCATTTACTGTCAACTTAAGCTTCATTTTTTCAAAATTCAAAATTAATTTACCTTGCTTTAGCCATGGTTGTCCCAGAATCAATTTCTCAGTCATCATGTGATCTGGCCATTCTTCACAATCTATTCTCATATATTCTTCATTGAACTTAATTTCAATAGAAGTTGAAGACATGCTTTGTATTATCCCTCCTTCTAAGGTTTTGATAAATGTTTTGCTTTCAGTCCTTTTTAGGTTAAACTTATCCAACAAAGCTGAACTGATCAAATTTACTTGTGCACCTGAATCTATCAAAACTTTAATTATTTCATCCTGAAAATTCATTGTTATAATAGGCAAATGTTCTCTTTCTCTTAGAGGTGTTTCACACAAAAGGACTTCTCTAAGATCTTTGGTTTTTCTTATCCTTTCCTTTGCCTCTTGTTGAGCCTCCTTTCTAATGTTTTCCTCTTCTTTTTTCCTATTTTGAGCTTGATGTATTCTTCTCCATTCAGAGACAGTTAATGGAAGATCATATCTTTTGACTCTACATCCACTTATGAAATTTGGCATGATTTCTCCATCTATATTAGCTAGTTGGATAGCTCCACTGTTACTTATTTGATGGATAATATAAGGCCCATGTCCTTTTTTCTTGAATTTTTTCTGATGTTCTTTTACTGTGTATGCCAAAACTAGATCTCCTTCTTGTAAGTCCTTCTCTTTAATGTGAACATCATAATAAGCTTTTTGCCTTTTCTTGTCTGCATATATGCTCATAATTGCTTGAAGTCTAGAGGCTCCTAGTTTTTCCAGTTCCACCACTCTCTTAGATAACTCATGTCCAGCCCACTTGTATTGACTACCTACCCTTAGTGTTGGAATAAGGAATTCTATAGGCAGAACTGCATTTTGTCCATATACCACATTAAATGGTGTGGTTCCTAGTGCAGTTTTGTATGCCACTCTATAGGCCCATAAGACATGATTAAGTTGAAAATCCCAATCATTCCTCTTTGTGTTTACCAATTTTGACAATACAGTGCAAAGTACTTTATTAGTACTTTCTGCTAGTCCATCAGCTTGTGGGTGATATGGGGCTGACTTTCTATGACTGATCATGAAATACTCAGTTATGTTTTCTATGATTTGGTTCAAAAAATGAGTTCCCCTATCACTTACTAATTCAATTGGTAATCCAAATCTGGTAATGATATTTTCATAGAGAAATCTGGCTGTGGTCTGAGCATCATTCCTTTTTGTAGCCTTGGCCTCTGCCCATTTAGTCAAGTAATCTGTGGCTACTAGTATGTATTCAACATGGGATTGTTTTGCTGGAGGATGTATGGGTCCAATGAAATCCAACCCCCATTTACTAAATGCTCTTGCTGAAATCAGTGGCACTAGTGGCATATTTTCTCTTTTATTTGGTTGACTCATCCTCTGACAAATGTCACATCTTTTCACATATGTTCTTGCATCAAGAAATAGAGTTGGCCACCAATAACCAGAGTATAATATGATTTTAGCAGTCCTATCACTTGAAAAATGTCCTCCTGCCACTCCAGAATGTGCCATTTCTAATATTTCCAGATATTTATCTTCAGGAACACAGATTCTTAAATACCCATCCATTCCTTTCTTGTACAATTGATCTCCTATTAGTTGATACTCTTCGAAAATCATTTGTAGATTCTTTCTGTCTGCACTATCTCTTTCTGTCTTTCCTTTCTTATCTCTTTTCAACTCCTCAACTATGTGTGCACTCCAATCTAGATTTTTCTGAAACCAGTATAAGGTTATAACTTCTAAATCTCTCAAGGATTGGCATTTCCAACAGTTGGAAATATACTTTTTTACATCTTGAATCTTATTAGGCCAATGTACTCCCATCTGATTGAGATTACTTAGGGTGACTATCATGGAAGTATGAGTACAAGGGTTCCAATAGTGAGCTCTCTTCAAATATTCTTGTTGCTCCTCTTCTGGAATACAATATTCCAATATGCCCATATGATTGAGATGATACAAATGACCAGCCATCAGCATAAAATTTCTACTTTGTAATACCATATGTGTGTTGTTTCCAAATGTTTTGTAGGGTCCCATAGTTAGCAAAGGTACTAGAGTCATAGCCCATTCAGGAACACTTTCTACTTTAAACAGATATGTATCTGGCAAGACATCATCTAAAGGTGAACTTGACTCTTTAGCCTGGATTCTAGACAAATGGTCTGCTCTCAAATGGGTCTTTCCTTGTCTAACCACTACCTCAAACTCAAACTCCATTAGTAGAAGAAACCATCTGACTATTCTACCAGTGTGACAAGGTTTGTTTACTAGGCAGAGTAAAGCTTGGTGATCCACAAAAAATTTAAACTTGTTGGCCAAAAGGTAATGTCTATATTTTTTCACAGCAAATATCATTCCCAAATCTTCCCTCTCAGTGGTTGTGTAATTTTTCTCTGCTGAATTCAGTTGCCTACTAGCATAAGCAACTAGGAATTCTAATTTGCTTCCTTCTATTGGTTGTGCTAACACACATCCCAAAGCATAATTTGAAGCATCCACATGGACATGGAAAATTTTATCCCATTGTGGTGTTTTTAGAATTGGTGTTGTTACCAAACAAGTTTTTAGAGTCTCAAAAGCTTGGTCACACTCTTTGGTCCACTCAAATTTTGTAATTAAAGCATACAAAGGTTTTGCTATGTCAGCAAAATTTTGTACAAATTTTCTATAATACCCACAATGTCCCATGAAAGTTTGAAGTTCCTTTACATTTGTTGGTCTTGGAAGTTCCACTATGGCCTTAATTTTCCTTTCATTAGTTGAAATTCCATTTTTGGAGACTATGTGTCCTAACATTCTCCCTTGTCTTACAAAGAACACACACTTCTCTGGATTCAAACATACTCTCTATGTTCTACATTTCCTGAATATATTTTCTAGATCTTCCAAATGATTCTGTCTTTTTAATGAAAAAGTACAAAGATCATCCACATAAATTTCCATTATATTCCTCAGGAACTCTTTCAAAATATGACACATCAATCTTTGAAAAGTTGATGGGGCATTGGTTAACCCAAAGGGCATAACCCTAAAAGCATAAATTCCCCATTCTGTGGAAAAGGCAGTTTTATGTTGGTCTTCCAAAGCTATGGGTACCTGATTGTATCCTGAAAAACCATCCAAAAAACTATAGACCTCCTTCCCTGCAACTCTTTCTAAAAGATGGTCTGTTATAGGCAATGGGTAGCTATCTCTTATAGTTGCAGCATTCACTTTTTTCAAGTTAATGCATACCCTGAGTTTCCCATTCTTTTTTGGTACTACAACTATAGGAGATATCCATTCTGTATACAAAATCTCATAGATGAATTTGGCAGCCAGCAGCTTGTCAATTTCTTCCTTTATTTTGGCAGAGTATTTGTCATTGAATGTGTAATGTCTTTGTTTGCTAGGCTTTGCATCAAGTGTTATAGGAATCTTATGCTCACAGATTTTAGGGTCAATTCCTTTCAAATCCTTGTAGCTGTAAGCAAACACATCCCTATAGTTTCTGGCCAAATTTCTTAATGCTTCCTCCTCTTGATGTGTCATGTCATCAGCTATTACAATATGTCTTTCTTCCCCCTCTTCCTAGGTGATCATTACCTCTTAGTTTGTTCCTCATTGTCATATGCCTCCCCTCTTTTCTTTTCTCTCTTTGGTTTCATTTTTAGAAGTAGTCTGTCTTCTACTTCATAAGTCTTGAAATTTGCAGGTACATCAAACTATTGATCCTTGTTTGTCATTTTCTCATTTTTTTCATTCTCTTGATCTTTTTCTATTTCCATGTGTTTGTTTTTTCTATATTTGCCTGAGATTTTATCTTTTATTGCATCTGTAGCTTTTACCTCTTCCAAATATTGTGTTTTACCATTTTTAAATATCATTTGTTCTTCGTGGTCCTCTTTTGTTTTTGATACCTTTATCATTTGTATTCCTATGTGAAAGACATCATATCCTTCTTCATTTTGGAATTTCACTCCCACATACTCATCATTGGCTAGATCCATGGTAGCCAAAATCTGGTTCCAACCATAAGGCTCAAATTCTTCATCTTTGAATTTTTGTGGTATATGGCTCTCATCCTGTAATTTTCTCCCTTCTACACAATCTTCTTTTCTTAATCTTCTTTTTCTATTTGTAAGGTTTCTTATCACATTGCACTTCCATATTGATGATTCTGTTTCATTCTTATCTTCAATCTCTGATTCTTCACTTAATTCTTGATTTTGATGTATTTTGAACCATTCTTGAGGGGACATGTCACAATGTTGACCATTCCTTAGATTCACTCTGGTTATCCTTCCTTTGCTCTGAAGATATAGGCAATCATTACCCCAATCTTGCACAATTTGCATTTGTCTCATAAATGGTCTTCCTAGGATAATTTCATATGAAGTGGATTGAGGAAATTCAACTATGGCAAAAGTATGCTCTATTTCTATTCCACATATTTCCAAATTCACCTTTTCCCATATTTCTAGGGGTTTTTCTATGTGTCCATCTGCAAGTTGTCATCTCATTTTAGTGGGTATTAATTCATTTTTCCCCATCTTTCCCAAGTTTGTTTAGTCATGATGGCCACACCTGATCCACTATCCAATATAGCTTTGGCATGATTTTTACCAAATTGTATTCTCAGAGTTGAGTTTCCTTCTTCTCCTTCACAATATCCTCCAATTTTATCAATAGGAATGTACAACAACTCCTCCAATTCTTGTTGTTTTGGATCAAAATTCTCTGGTATTGCTTCCCCCTTTTTCATATTGTGTTGCAGGTGAGGATTTTGTTTTACTAATTCTTCCATTGTGGTGTGGTATAAAATTGTACATTGCTTGTCTATATTGATTTGGAAGGTTATTTGTGCATTAACTTTCAGATCAAGAGTTTTCCTTGTTTCTGTTGCATTTGCTTCCCCAACTGTTGTTGAACAATTGTCAGGTTCCTTCATTTTAAGTTGTGTTTCTTGTATGATTTGTTTGCATCTTTGCATTCTTTCTTGCTCTAAATCTGGCATAGGGTAAGCCATTACATGGTCTGTAGGATTTGGTCCCTCTTGAATTCTTCCCTTATATGCTCTTATCAAAGTTTCAAAACTCTTCTTCCAAATTTTTTCCATTTCTCATTTTTTTCTCCCATCTTCTCTATTTTTCTTTTCCTTTAGAAATGAATTCTTCTTTTGTTCCTTAGTTGTTTCTTGTTGTTTACTTGATCTTGGTCACTCAATTCTTCTTGCTCCATTATGTTGACTGTTTTTAATGGTATGTTATTAGATGTGTTCTGTTGTTTTTGAGGATTTCTTGGACAATCCTTTATTAGGTGTTCCCTTTGTGACTCCCTTTGAACTAATCACTGGTTCTACCTCCTTCCTTCCTAGATCTTGTTTAGGAGGTGTGTACAATTTATTACCATATCTAAGAATCATTCAACTTACTCACAATCTTTTTTTTTTTTTAATTGTGTTTTTTCACGATTCTGTGGTGAGAATCGTGTTTTTCACGATTCTGTGGTGAGAATCGTGTTTTTCACGATTTTGTGGAGAGAATCGTGTTTTTCACGATTCTGTGGAGAGAATCGTGTTTAAAGTTTAGGATTATTGAGTCACATGATATGAGGCTCGAACTTAAGTTTGAGCTTGTGAGGTTTGAGCCTCTCAATTTCGAGCCTTAGAATCATATCAAATTTTGGATTCTTGGCTCACGTGATATGAGGCTCGAACTTAATTTTTAGCCTCTAAATTTTGATATGTTGGATCACATAATATGAGGCTCGAACTTAAGTTCGAACCTCTCAAGTTCAAGCGTTACAATCATATCAAGTTTGGGATTGTTGGCTCACATGATATCTCTAAATTTTGTTGCCTCATCAGGTTCAAACTTAAGTTTGAGCTTTTGAATCATATCAAGTCTTAGTCTCTTAAGTCAACATGACATGCCACTCAAACTTACGTTCCAGCCTCTCGGCTTTTCGAGAATGTTAAGTTAAACAAAATATTCTTGAACTTAAGTTCGAGAATGTTAAGTCAAACACTCTCTTACATGCAAAAGAACAGGATGGAACATAAGTTCGAGCTTTAAAATCATGTCAAGTTTGGGATTCTCACTACGAGGCACCAACTTAAGTTCAAACCTCTCAAAGTCAAGCCTCTAAATCATATCAAGTTTGTATCTGTTGTGTCACATGATATGAGGCTCGAACATAAGTTCGAGCCTCTCCAGCTCAAGCGGTTAAATCATATCAAGTTTGAGGCTCGAACCTTTGAATTTTAAGTCTTCTAGTGTCACATAATATGATGCTCAAATTTAAGTTAGAGCTTTTCAATCATATCAACAATGTTAAGTCACATAAACTAAGCTCAAACTTAAGTTCGAGCCTCTCAACTTTTCCAAAAAAAAAAAAGAAGTTGGAGGCTCTAAAGCATATCAATTTTCACTCTATTCTGTCACATGATATGAGGCTTGAACTTAAGTTCAAGCCTCTAATTTTGAGTCTGTTGTGTCACATAATATCAGTCTCGAACTTAAGTTCAAACGTTTGAATCATATAACTGTCAGTCTATTGAGTCACATGATATGAGGCTTGAATTTAAGTTCGAGCCTCTCAGCTTTTTGAATCTCTAAATCATATCAAGTTTGGGATTGTTGCCTCATGATATGAGACTCAAACTTAAGAGGTTCAAGATTAATTTTGAACCTCTCAAGGTTGAGCCTCTAAATCATATCAAGTTTGATCTGTTTTATCACATGAGATGAGGCTTGAATATCTGAATTTTCAGTCTTTTGTATCACAATATCAGGCTTGAACTTAACTTGGAACCTTTGAATCATATCAATTGTCAGACTATTGAGTCATATAATATGAGGCTCGAGCTTAAGTTCGAGCCTCTTAGCTTTTCTAGTCTCTAAATCATATAAAGTTTGAGATTGTTGGGTCATATGATGTTCCAACCTCTCAATTTTGAGTCTGTTGTGTCACATAATATCACACTCAAAGTTAAGTTCAAGCTTTTGAATCTTGTCTGTTGAGTCACATGATATAAGTTTGAGACTCTCAGCTTTTCAAAAAAAAAGGCTATTTTCAACTCAAATCTATTTTGAAATTTGAAAAAAAGATGCCTGATGAATACTTTCTTACATGGAAAAGAATAGGCTCGAACTTAAGTTAGAGCCTTAGAATCATATCAAGTTTGGGATTGTCACATGATATGAGGCTTGAACTTAAGTTCGAACCTCTCATGGTCGAGCCTCTAAACTATATCAACTTTGAGTCTATTGTGTCACATGATATAAAGCTCGAACTTAAGTTCGAGTCTCTGAATTTTGTCACATAATATTAGGCTCGAACTTAAGTTCGAGCCTTTAAATCATATCAACTGTAAGTCTATTGAGGCACATCATATGAATCTCGAACTTAAATTTGAGACTCTCAGCTTTTCCAACCTCTAAATCATATCAAGCTTGGGATTGTTGGATCACATGATATGAGGCTCAAACTTAAGTTTGAGTCTCTCAGGTTTGAGCCTCTCAGGTTCGAGCCTTAGAATCATATCAAATTTCCGAATGTTGACTCACCTGATATGAGGCTCAAACTTAAATTTGAGCCTCTAAATTTTGATATGGATCTCATTATATGAGGCTCGAACTTAAGTTCGAGCCTCTCAAGTTCAAGCGTTAGAATCGTATCAAGTTTGGGATTATTGAGTCACATGATATCTCTGAATTTTGGTATTGCATCATCAAGCTCAAACTTAAGTTCAAGCTTCTGAATTATATCAAGTCTCAGTCTATTGAGTAATATGACGCTCGAACTTAAGTTCGAGCCTCTTGGATTTTCGAGAATGTTAAGCTAAACAAAAGACGCTTGAACTTAAGTTTGAGAAGAGGCTCGAATTTATGTTTGAGCCTTAAAATCATGTCAAGTTTGGGATTGTCACATGATATGAGACTCAAACTTGAGTTTGAACCTCTCAAGATCGAGCCTCTAAATCATATCAAGTTTGAGTTGTCACATGATATGAGGCTCGAACTTAAGTTCGAGCCTCTGAATTTTGAAGTTCTTGTGTCACATAATATGAGGATCGAACTATTATGTCGATCTATTGAGTCATATGACATAAGACTTGAACTTAAGACCGAGTCTTTCAATTTTCATAATGCCGCATCAGGCTCAAACTTAAGTTCAAGCTTTTGGATCTATAAAGTCTTAGTTTGTTCAGTCACATGATATGATGCTCAAACTTAAGTTCGAGCCTCTCGGTTTTTCCAGCGAAAAAAAATAATATTTTTTCACTCAAATCTATTTTGGTATTTGAATAAAAGAGCCTCGAATTTAAGTTTGAGCTTGTTAAGTTGAACATCCTCTTATGTGCAAAAGAACTTAAGTTCGAGCCTCAGAAACATAACTTTGGGATTGTTTGGTTACATGATATGAGGCTCGAACTTAAGTTTGAGCCTCTACAACTCGGCCTTTTAAATCATATTGAGGCATGAACCTGTATTTTAAGTCTGTTGTGTCACATAATATGATGCTCGAACTTAAGTTTGAGCTTTTCAATACGTATTAGTCAACAATATTCAGTCACATACATTAGGTTCAAACTTAAGTTCGAGCTTCTTAGCTTTTCCAAAATAAAAGAAGTTCGAAGCTCTAAATCATATCAAGTTTGACTTTATTTTATCGCATGATATGAGGCTCAAACTTAAGTTCGAGCCTTTGAATTTTGAGCCTGTTGTGTCACATAATATTAGGCTCAAACTTAAGTTCGAGCTTTTGAATCATATCAATTGTTAGTCTATTGAGTCACATGATATGAGGCTCAAACTTAAGTTTGAGCCTCTCAGCTTTTTGAACCTCTAAATCATATTAAGTTTGGGATTGCTGCCTCACATGATATGAGGCCTCGAACCTGAGAGGCTCAAACTTAAGTTTGAACCTCTCAAGATTGAGCCTCTAAATTTTGATCTCTTCAATCACATTATATGAGGCTCGAGCTTTTAAATTTTGAGTCTGTTGTATCAGAATATCAGGCTCGAATGTAAGTTTGAGCCTTTGTATCATATCAATTATCAATGTATTGAGTCACATAATATGAGGCTCAAACTTAAGTTTGAGCCTCTTAGCTTTTCTAGCCTATAAATCATATAAAGTTTGGGATTGTTGGGTCATATGATATGAGGATCAAACTTAAGTTCGAGCCTCCAAGGTTCGACTCTCTCAGCTTCGAGCCTCGGAATATCAAATTTTGGATTATTGGATCACATGATATGAGGCTCGAACTTAAGTTCGAGCCTTTGAAATTTGATATTACGTCATCAGGCTCGAACTTAAGTTCGAGCTTCTGAATCATATCAAGTCTTAGTCTATTGAGTCACAAGATGTGATGTTGGAACTTAAGTTCGAGTATCTTATCTTTTCCAGTGAAAAGAATAGTATTTTTAACTCAAATCTATTTTGAAATTTGAGCAAAGGATACTCCATATATTTCAAATCATATCAAGTTTGAGGCTCAAACTTAAGTTCGAGCCTTTGAATTTGGACTCTGTTGTGTCACATAATATGATGCTCGAACTTATGTTCGAGCTTTACATTCATATCAAGTCTGAATGAACAATGTTAAGTCACATACATCAGGCTCGAACTTAAGTTTGAGCCTCTTAGCTCTTTCAAAAAAAGAAGTATTTTAAACTCAAATTTATTATGGAATTTGAACAAAAAATACTTGAATTTAAGTTCAAGAATGTTAAGTTGAACACTCTCTTACATGCAAAAGAACCAAGAGGTTTGAACTTTAGTTCGAGGGTTAGAATCAATTGTCACAAATATGAGGCTCAAACTTAAGTTCGAACCTCTCAGGGTCAAGGCTCTAAATCATATCAAGTTTGACTCTATTCTCTCTATTGATATGAGGCTTGAAGTTAAGTTTGAGCCTTACTGATTATGTTGATATTGTTTGTTATTATGTTGATGTTATTATGTTGATATTGTTGCGATCTAAAAGAAAATATTTTTTTATCAAAAACAAGTTGGGTGAAGGTTCCCTCAAATAGAATTAAGGCTCAAAAATCTTTTGATTTGACACATAAAGAAGACATGAAATGGTTTGCTGATACTTATGATCATGAAGGAAAATTCAAAGCAAATGTACATTTATTTATGACAAATGTAGGATCTACATATGGTGATATGGGCAATATTGTTTATGTTAAAGAAGATGTAAATGCACAAGGAACACCATGTTTTACGTGTAAAGTGCTTCCATGTGGTGAGAATATTAATGGGAATAAGTTTTTCTTATCATGGGAGACTTTTTGTTTGGATGATATGAAAGATAGTATGTCAAAGTCTGACCGATCATTAAGATCAATTGGGTCGATCGAATCAATAAAAGAATTAGTGAGAATTATAAAAGAATCCAAAAGATTAACACAAAAGTCAAATTCTTTGAAGAGAAGCTCAGATGTATCTGAGAGATCTAAGAAATGAAAGGTGAAAGGTTCTTCAAACAAAGATTTAGGATCTTCATCAAAGTATGTACAAAATGATGAAGAGGTATCACTCCGATATTCAAATAATAGGAGTGAAGAAACAGAAGATATGGTAGTAAAGCCACAAGAAAATAAAATGATGGATTTACTACTTCAAAAGCAAGAATACTATCCTTTCGGTTCTAATGTAGTATTTAATATTGATGTAAAAAGATGTTTCCCAGCACCGTCGAATTATGTATATCAAAAATTAAACAGAGATTGGGTGCATACATTAATGAATGATTTTTTTTTTGGCTCCGAAAGAGAATGAAGTTCTTGCAATTGTTATGCCTATTGATCCAAGTGTCAGAACACTTCTACAAACTTTATCTCATGATGACATTGATAAAGTTGAGTATTGGATAATATCTGGAAAACATTCAATTAGTGCAGCAAAAACTTCGCAAAGTGTTAATTCTCCTATGGTGACATTATAGTTACGACAACAATTTAGATATAGAGAAGCAAAAATTATAGTAGATTGTCCTTCAAAAATTTCGAGGGAGATATCTAAAGAGGCTAATTTGATGGTGGCAAAGTCATTACAGAAGGAACCATTTACGGATCAACTTTTACAAGCTAGATCGCAATGGAAAGCAAATGGATGTCCATCCAAGCCTCCTCCAGGCGTTAATCAAAGCAAAGAGAATTTATATCATGGTAGGTATGTTTATATTCTTGGTATTTTTACTTTCTTTTTGAACTTATATTCATTTATATATTTAGATAGTTAGTATATATTATTGTCTTTTAAAACTTGTATGTATTAAAATTATATTTTTCTTTTTTTGTAGAATTTTGTAGAGACTACATAGCAAACTTTATAGGAAGGATTTATAAAGAATGATTTTCATCTTCTTTTATCTAATGATGAGGAATGGAAGAATTGGATATAAATAATGTGTTTGTATAGTCAGGGAGCACTCCTCAACACAAAGGGTGAAGTGCCAAATAGCAAAGGAGATTCAACAAAAGATGTTATATCAACGTCTGCAAAGATGGTAGCAATGAAGGGTGGTCAGTTAAAGCAAGCTCCAGGGATGGTTACATTACGTCCGACATTATTCAAATGTATTACAGGTTTAGACAAATAAAGATATTTTAGAAATTTAAAAGACAATTTTGGAGAAGAAAATTTTGTTAAAAAAAGGCAAAATCATTGAAGCACAATGTTGACATGGAAGAAATGGCATGGATATTAAAGACAGATCGTGTGTTGAAAAATGCTATAATTACATTTTTTATTGATTTATCAACAAAGGTTTTGACTTGGGAAAATCTCTGTGAGAAATATAATTCAGAGACCTACAATATGAAAAAATTAAAAGTTATAGTGAGACATTATTAAACAAGGCAAAGAAATCTCCTCCTTTACCAAAAGCTACCATAACTTTGCTGAGTCATTTGTATAGAGTTGCAATGGGAGTAAAGACCACAACAAATGTTATTCCATGGTCAATCTGTGGATTTGGTTTTGATTTAAACAAGGTGGAAAGTTTTTGTTCAAAGAAAGTTCTTTCATTCAACATTGCTTTCTTTAGATTTGACTCAGAACTATACAGTTTACATAGTTGGGAATGCATTTCAGCAACCTTCTTCTCCAAATTGATTTTTTCACTCAATGGGATGAACTCTGAGACAAAATATATGCTGATATCTTTTATTGATTTCCTCTATGTTCATATGCTTGTGGAAGCATTTCAACATACAGCTACAAAAATGACTTATGAAATTGGAGCCATTCATGGTAGTAATCTTCCGATTAAAGGAGAGTTAGACTTTGCAATAGTGCTTATGTACATTAGCAAAGCGGATAATTATCAGATCATTGATAGAATAGATCAAGCAAATCTAAATATTTTTGCTCATAAAGGTCGGGATGAATTCATAGATAAAAATTTCATTGATGATTTCATCAACAGTTTTGTTTGTGAAGACAGCTTTGTTATAGAGTTGATTGTCGAGTTGTTCTTCAAAGAAGTTTATCTAAAAAACGTAGATGTTTTGGTATATGTTTAGAGGTTGAAGAAAATCAATTAGAATCAGTTTGCTCTTCACTTTTCGCGAATGACCCTTCTTTGCATCAATCATGTGATATCAGTAATCAAGATACAGATAACACAAATGATATGTTCGAGAATGTTGATGTTGAGATTGATGTACAACCTAGTGGAGAAGAATCAGAAAGTAATAAAGAGGATATAGAATCTGACAAAGATATTGTTATAATGGATGAAGATATTGCAGATACTTCACATGTATGAGAAGGAAAAGCAGCTTGAGAAAATATTGATTCCATGTAATGTACTAAATGCCAAAATTTGCAAAGTATGATTTTTTTTATATGCTAGTGATGATTGCATTTCTTGAACAATAGAATTTTAGTTTGAACATATTAGCTCTTGTTGAATAAAGTGATGCGAGTCGATTATATTTAAATTTTTTCATTTATTGTTAATGTCATCTATTTGTGAGTTAAAATTAGATATATCTAGTCTATTCCAGTAATCTAAAGATTATTGTTTTTAGATCAATGATGCATAAATTCATTTGTTATAGTTTTAAAATAGATATGTATGATTTGTGACTCTTTTGTTTGAGAAAATCTAAAAGGTATTGTTTTTAAAACATGATAAGTAATGATGGAACTTTTTGATGGATTAGATCAATCCCAAACACTCTTGTTTATTTATAGAGTAATTTCATTCAGCTGGGGAAAGGTGACGACTGGCATAATAGATGCGACGATACCACTTATCCTAGCGTTGCATTAAGACACTACTAATAGCAATATTTGAAGCGTCTACAAACACATGAAAAGGTAATTGGCAATTTGGAGCCTACAGGATCAGAGCCTACATGAGGAGAGTTTTGAGGCACTCGAAACTAAGCTCGTATTCTTTAGTGCAATGGAACTAACAAGGGGACATAGTGGTCAATCAGCTAAGAGGGATAGTTAGACGAGCCAACTACTAGAGATTTCGGCCATGCCAATGGATTTGACCCACGAAGCACATAACTTTATTAGGTGTTTTGGGTGGGGGTGCATCTAAGATAACTTGGACTTTATTAGGATCTACTTGTATTTTGTGTTTAGAAATGATGTGATGGAGGAGTGTACCATAGGCAACAACAAAGATGGACTTATGGAAAAGCATTGTAGAGGAATTTTGATTGGGAAAAACTTCTCCAAATCAAGCACCATTTGATGCTAAATGAAGCTTACAAGTGCTTCATAACGTAAGAAAAATCACTTGAATCAGATGCTGGTGCGTGAAGCTATGGGTTGTAGAAAATGGGTATGTTAGGGTAGGAAGGTGAAAAGCAATTTCTTCATGTGCATGCCTTTATGATCCTCAATCCTTGCTCAATGGTGTAGGCTTTTCTCCCCCAAAGTGAAGAAAGAAAACTCAAGTTCTCAAAATTTAAGGTTTTTCCTCCTTTAACGTATGAGAAGGTCGATATTTCTTATGGGAGAAGCTTAGAGGTCACAATATGTCCCACATGGGGTCTCTCAACGAGGTTTTTAGGCTATAAGAGGGGCACCCTCTTCATTGTTTGCCCATCAAAGATGGAGGGATGAGCGAAGAGCCACCAAGAATGTGCTACCATGCTCTTGTGTAGGACATTTAGGGTGAATGAATCCTCTGCTTCACAGAGTGCCTGTGTGTCCTTCTATTGGCCACGTTCGAATGATGTCCATCTTTGCTACCAATTGAAGATTATAATTCCCAATGATTCCCTTCTTTATTGATGGTGCTCAACACAAAATACGAAGATTATGATGATGTTTATGCATGCTAAACTTAGAGATCTCTCATAGAACTTACCACCCAACCATGTACTACTCATCTATTTCTTTAATATACCTTACTAGGAGACCTCAAAGTGGCCTCACACATGGGTTGCCACATGGCACTCATACATATGCCCACCTAAATGAACCTAAGAAATGGTTCTCACCATCTCTTCTATGGTGGCTCCACATAACAATGGTGCTTGACATTTTGTCTTTTCAAGTGGTTCCCATATTGCACCATGAATAAGTCCAATGCAAGTTGTTTCCTATTGTTTGTGGAACTCCATAACGTTCCCTAATTTCTTTATAGTTTTATTAGGGAGATCATCCCTTCTCTTGGTCCTCCATTGGCCTCCAAGGAAGGTGTTAGGGGCTTTGTCTATGAAGGCACAATGCATGGTTTCAATGCTAGATGGCATCGACAAATTTGTGTTGAAGTATACATAAACCTAGTTGTTCCCAATAGGATCACCATATATGTTGGTGAAGGTCTCCTTCTCAAATATGTGTTAGTTTACAAAAAAATAACAAATCCTTGCTTTCAGTGTTTTGGCCCAAGTCCATCGAATCAAAGAATGCCCTCTTAGGGGAAATCGTTCTGGCCACAAGAGAATAAGGATAATGCTCATGGAGAGTCTTAGGCTTCTATTAACAAAATCATTTTAACCCCTAAAGATAGATCCCCATATCCTGAACTAGAAAAAGTCAAAGAAACTCAAATTGAGGGTCATAATTAAAAGGCCTTTACAAAATCTAGGAACAAAAGGAGAAAACTTCCCAAAGGAGAAGGTGGATTAAATCCCACTCACTCGCTCACTACAACTAACAATATTTTTTGCAATTTATAAAAGGGGATCAATATTCTAGACTATCCTATTGAATGGAATCAACATTTGAACAAAGAGGAAAATCGAGTGATCAACAAGCAAGTGAGTTAATCAAGAAGAAATCACATCTAAAAAAGAGGATGAAAGTAACATCCAACAAATAGGATGGTCTCATCGCTAGCAAAGAAAACCCCGATAGTGAAAGTTCTATCATTGGCTCCATGCTTCCACCTAATGATATAGAGTCCTTGGCAAGGGTGGTATCCCATAAAGAAAATCTCTCTATTGGAATGCCATGGAAGAGTACCCGCAAAGTTCATCTCGTGTTCCTTGATCCCTCAACCTCTAGAAGAAGAGTGGAAGATGAAAAAAGGAAAAAGAGGGTTAAATCCCTAACCAACAAAGATACCTACCTTCATACTACATTCAAGGGCTATCTCACCCCTCAAGAGTGGTTGCATTTGATCAATGGCTTTGAGATAAAAATGTCAACCCAAAATTTATCTATCTTTGAGGGATCAACATTGATGGAGACAAAGTGCAAAAGAGGTTAAAGACCATCTCATTGTCTCAATTCTAAATCCCCACACAATGCCAAAGTGCGATTAGTGGTGCGGCTATTGGCTTCAAATCAATATGGCAAATCATTATTGATGTATACCATAACAAATCCAAACCATTGTTGGATTTCCACATCTCTTACGGGCCCCCTTCTGCTCACCATTTCTTCAATTTATGCTCCTAAGCTAGACACAAAAATACTAGACACCAAAGAAAGACACATGGGATTAGGTTAAACTACAACATGATCTAGTAGAAGTCAAATACATAGATGGTTTCTCATGGTTGAACCTCAATTCTGATAAGGATTCGCAAACATCTAGACTTGATACAAGTTATATATCACAAAACATCATTGACAAAGAAGGTACCCCATCCCTTTCTCAATGCGTGGACTTAGTTTTATCTCATCACTACCCAATGATTCTCACCTTCAAACCACATATTAGACACAACAAGGCCCCTTGGTTTCATGTTGATCCCTGAATCCTCTCCCTTCCTTCTATTTAGTAGGTGATCTCCATGTCCTTGAGGGAGGCCTTTAGATGTTATACCTCTCAGGCTAAGTGATGGAAGATAGAAGTTAAGTAGTCCCAAGTTCTCTTTGCCAAGGCCCAAATAGATGTTTTTAACATTCAACAAGTGAGAAGGGAAAATATTTATCATTGGCTCTAGCATGTAAGATTTGAAATCAATACTTGTAATTCTCACCTTCAAGCAAGGCTAATGAAAATTAGAAGCAAAATAAGAGATTGCATGGTTGCCATATGGAGAATCAGATAAAAATGAATTCCTCAAAACATTTTGCATCTTCTGAACTCCCCTATCAGTGAGAGTGAGGTCCTTGAAGTTATTTATGCTCTACCTAGTGGTAAAAGCCTAGGCCTGGATGGTCTCCCCAACAATTCTTCAAGACTTTGAGGATTCACATAGTGAAACCACTACTTTTGGTATGGGAGGAGGCCTTACATGTTTGCTCTCTTCATAAATTTCTCAATCAAGGTTTATTTAAGTTAATTCACAAAAAAGAGAGAAAAATAGGATTGAAAAGTTGCAAACCATCAGTGTGCTACAAAGTAGCTAAAAGATCTTAGCTAAGGTTATTGAAAATCGCATTACCTTTCATCTACACTCATGGATCAATGAGGACTAGAAGGGTTTCATAAATGAGAGATCCATCTCGGAGGCTCTTATTGATGTGTGGATAGGCATGGAATCTACTAAAGAGTCTTACCAAGATGTCCTTAACATCAAGATGGATTTTGAGAAAGCATATGATCACCTGAAGTGGGATTTCATTCTACAATCCCTAAAAGACATTGGTTGTGGACATGAATTCATCAATATGATCTCTATGCTTATGGAGAATGCATGAGCTTGAATTAATATCAATGGTCAAATCTCTCAAGAAATCAGGTTAAAGTGTTGTATTAGACAAGGTTGTTCTTTGGATCCCCTTCTTTTTTCCATTGCCACCGATTGCCTTAGATGCTTGATTAGCCATCAGGCCCATCTTGGGTAGACCACGGAATTGGAGCCCCTCATAATTAGAATAAGATCATTGATGATTTTCTTGAATTCCTTATTATGTTTTATTAGATATGCGATTTTAAGAGGCACATGTATATCAAAGATTTTGAGTACATTGAATTTTTGTTTTACAGAAAGCCTGCAGAGATATAATCATGCATGAAAGCTTGAATGATTCACAATTTTTATGAGCACAATACCTAATAAGTTTGCAATCTTGGAAAATTAAGAAAATAACCTGTATACATTTGAGTCCAATATCTTTAATCTTGGAAGTAAAATACAGCTAGATTAGAACATTTATTAATGTTTCACATGATATAGCTAGAAGGTTCTTATATGATTTCCAACACCTTTGATATCCATGTTAGGAAAGTAATCAATAACGTTTCAAGCCTCTCATCATAGGATTATATGATTATGCGTCATAGACATTTGAATGCCAAAAGTGTCTGTTAATATTTATTAGTAAATCTCGTTATAATGAATGGTCTATCATAGTCCATTACTAACAATAGGTAAATTCATTAGCAAGGGATCTTAAGTATGGGTCTAGTGAGAGCCCAAATTGGTTTTGGCACATTTTGCGTGCAAGAAACAGAGGTGATAGTGGATTGCATTAGCCCTAATATTAAGAGGATAGATCCATAGTTAGATCAAAGGCTAGGGGTAGCCAATCATTAATAGTATTTAGATGTGCAACTAGGTATAGTCATGGTGCGTAGTGAATCCTTCAATTTTTTACTCATGGGATATGCATAATTTATTTAGATGGGATATATTGATGACTAAAATATTATGAAAACTATATTACCTTATAGATTCAATCATAATGTTTTTATTCTATGATCATTAATAGTCCATATCACAACAACAAGGATTTATAGTCCAGATCACAACAAAGACTATCATATATGGAGATATAATAGCGCCTTAAGTATTGAGAAACTATCTCTTTGTGAATAAGATAATATTAATCTAAAAATTTAAACAATGAATCTATTTTGATGTAAATAGGTATTCCGTCAATGGTCTAAAACAACTTATTAACAAGATTGATTCCAATGTGTACCTATATCTCACATACGAATTCTCCAATTTTTCACATGGAAGGTAAGTAAAAGTTGAGTAGCTAGACTTGGAACACACACACAATGTAAGTAAAAGTTAAGTAGCTAGACTTGGTCTAAAACAACGTATTAACAAGATTGATTCCAATGTGTACCTATATCTCACATACGAATTCTCCAATTTTTTACATGGAAGGTAAGTAAAAGTTAAGTAGCTATACATACACACACAGACACACACACACACACACATACATATATATATATATATATATATATATATATATATATATATATATATATATATATATATATATATATATATATATATACACACACACGCGCACACACACACATACATACACACACACACACACACACACACACATATATATATATATATATATATATATATATATATATATATATATATATATATATATATATATATATATATATATATATATATATATATATGTGTGTGTGTGTGTGTGTGTGTGTGTGTGTGTGTGTGTGTGTGTGAATATTTAACTTCCTACTATAGCTTGAAGAATGGATGGCCTTACAAGTATACACAAAGATACCTTTTTTCACTTAAAACATCGTTTCGTTGAGTTCCTATGGAATGCACTTCAATTCTTTTGGTCACTAAAACTAGGGATTATGAGCTTGTCAATGCAAATACCTCACTCAAGATACTGTTCTCTACGCAAAGAACAAATGCCTCAAAGATAGACTACTCATTCCTTTCATTAGACATTGAGATAGACTCTACTATTCACTCCAATCAGGATTTCTCTTACAATATGCAGAGATAAGAACAAATCCTTTAACAAACTTTAGAAGTCTATACTATCTTTCTAAATTGCCAAAGATTACAAGAAATGGATACCATATGAAGAGGAAATATTTCTCTACACTTGGAGCTATCTTGCCCCTTGATTTCCAAAAGAGAGAGTGATATGTGACAACATAAAGTTGGAAGAAATCTCACAAACTAGTAGGGACCTTGATGACTTAGGGGCATAATAGATTATTCAAACTCCTAAAGTTATAACACGTGTAGGATCATACCCATTTTGTAAAGAGGTGATGAATAGAGTACAAAGATGAGATTGTATTTGCAGGATCCTACTCACGACTATTCTTTGTAACCTCAGAGACACAGTACACTCCCTAAGCTTCCAAAATATGCACTCAAACCACCTAAGAATAGGCACTTAAACCACCTAAGTACCTTGGAGCATCATTCTCAAACTTCTCTACCAAAACAGATAAGTTGTGAGTTCAGAATAGCTTCAATAACTTTTTATTTATGGAGGAGAAGCTCTCAATATAAGGAAGCGTTACACAAGCTATATCAAGCTATTTCATGTTCTTATGATGATCATACATTTAGAAATGAATCTCACAGGTCTGGGGGGTAAACGTGATTTTTCAAGAAGAAGATGTATCATGTCACATATAATGTCACACATATCTCAAAATCTATTCATCATGTGATGATGAAGCTTTATACATACGATTAGTATGAGTCCTAGCTAAGCGATCCAATCGTTGGAGTGGAAAATGACTACATACACATAGACAATGGACTCTCAAAAATTGATAGAGCTGCACAAGGTACTATAACAGCAGATAGACATTGACATATCAATAGAAATGAAGTATAGTGTGTATTTCTAATGTACATATTATACAAATGATATGTGGAGTACTTCCCTCATTTCAATCTACTCACTAAGAGTTTGATGATCAACTTTAATTTCTCCGAATAGCTCTATATCCCTGCAACTAGAAGTATGGCAATTAGGAATCCCATCTAAAAGGTAGTCCTAACTTCTAGAATAGTTTCAATTTTAATTCAAAAAGATTCTAGGATTTGGATGTGCATTAAATCACGAGATTTTTTCCATCACGTACTTTTATCTTTGATCGAGGTAATTTCAAACTTTAACCTTTGAAATCCTCAAGACATATGATGAACTAGGTACACATTTATGCAAAAAAAAAAGAGAGAGAAGTCATATCGGCATTGATAAATCACTTAGGCATTATCCATGAACCAACAACTCGTCATCAAACCTAAGATGCTTGATTCTTTACTCCTTCAATACTTTCTATAGTTGAATCCTAGATTTGAACCTACTTAGCTTTACTCCATCCAATGCCTTGGTCATCATATCTACACATTGCTAATAAGCTGATACATGTGACAATTCAATCTCCTTACTTATGATATTTTCTTTGACATAGTGATAGTGAAATTCTATAAATTTGGTTCTAGCATGGTAGATTGGGTTAGCTGCAAGATGTAGTGAGCTAATGTTATCTCCAAAGATGTGACGAATAGAAGTTTTGAGACCTAAATTTTTTATATAAGGTCTTGATCCACATTGCTTCTTGCATTGCATTGGGTAATTCTCTATATTCAGCTTAAGTTGATGAGAAAGAAAAAGTAGGTTGCTTATTTGATGAACATGAGATAAGTTTTGTACCAACAAAGGTGAGATATCTTGATGTACTTCTTGTGTCATCTTTAGAACCTGCCCAACCTGCATCAAAAAATTATTTTATTTCTATATCACATGTATATGGATAGTCTAGACCTTCATTGATGGTTCCGTTCAAGTATTTTAGTATCATCTTTGGTTGCTTCCATGTGATGTTTCCTAGGAGTCTACATATATTGACTCGGGACACTCACACTATAGCAAATGTGCACTCTTGATAATATGGTGTAGTTCAAACTACCCACTAAACTATGATAACTTGTTATGTCTTCAATTAGCTCTCTTTCATGAGCACTTGGCTTCATATTCATCTCCATTGATGCACCAACAAATTCAAAATATCCATCTTGAACTTAGCAAGCATATCTTTGATGTATTTCTTTGACTAAGATACATACCCTTTTTTTGTGTATACAACTTCTAACCCTACAAACGGTGACTCCGTGTAGTAGGCTGGTGGGCTATCCACATGGGCGGAGTCAAAGTTGTTTGCATTTGGGTCATTGTCTGTGGTCAAAGGGGTCACAGGTACTAATGCCATATTTGAATTCTCCTCTGGTGTGGCATACTTCATAGAAACTCTATTGGCAGTATGTGAGGTGCACGAGGTTGCAAATCTTGAGTTTATCCTTCATTTGAAGCCTAATACTCCTAATACCTTCATGGATAATGTTGATGAATCCTTTTTCTTGCAAATAGGTGACAAGCCTATTATTCCAAGCCCTTCATGCAAGACAAAGGATTCATGCTTCATTCATGTTGATAGTTCAATTAGATTTCTTCTTTATCATGTACATCAACCTAGATCTAGTGATATTGATAGATGAGTTCTTGGGTACTCACTCCCAAGTATAGTTTTCCTTGGAATGCATAAATATCTTCCTACATGGCATTCATCCACTCTAGTTTCTTCTTTGCTTCCTCATAAGATCAGGGCTCCATAGATTTCATGCCATGTGCTAAGTAAATAGAGTGTTTAGTGACAAATGATGTATCATAGCCATAACTCTATTGCTTACTTGAGCTTCTCTTTGGAGTTCCATGAGTTGATTTCCCTCCTTGGATTCTTCTATTCATCTTCGAAGTCACTTGATGCTTCAAGTGTGTGAGCATTCTTGCTTGATAGAGTTGGAAAGTCTTCCTCTAGATCATATGGTAGCTTAATTTTCCTCCAATCATCTTCAAATGATGATTTCTTCTCATCAAACGCAACATCTTGAATTAATAGAAAGCCCTTTTTTATTAAGGTCATAGACTATAAACACACACTTCTCTAGGGTACAATTTACCTCTTACCTTTGATGGTATGTATGCAGATGCAATGCACCCGGAGATCCTGCAATGGTCCAAGATAAGTCTTCTTCCTTTTCATGCCTCATATGGATTCATACCATCTAGAGCCTTTGATGAAAATCTATTTATTGAAATAGGTGGTAGTAGATACTGCCTCTTCCCACAAGTAGTTAGGTAGCTTCTTCTGATTTAGCATGGACCTTGCAGCCTCCATAATGGTCCTATGTATTCTCTTTGTGACTCCATTGTGTTGAAGAGTGTAAATGGTACTGATTTCCTTTTTTATTACTCTCTCTTGGAGATATGAATCAAATTCATGGGAGATTTATTTCTACATATCCTTTGCTCTTAGTCTTTTTAGGCTTTTACCTATTTGATTGTCCACAAGAGCTAAATATTTCTTATAGCATGGACACACTTCATATTTATGCTTCATGAAATATAATATCATCCATCTACTACAATCATCTATGAGTGACACAGAATACCTTGATCCTAAGATTAAAATCTCTTTGCTTGGACCCCAAACATCTCCTTAAACAAGCTCCAAAAGGCCTCCTTGCATGTATCCTTTCTTGGTGAATGGTTGCCTGTGTAAATTACCAAATTGACATGCACTACTCTTGTATATCATGTGTTCCTTTGAGTTATTGGTTAGTGCATGTACACTTACTTCTTTACTCATTTTTTTAGGGGTTCTTTCTCTAATATGAGCTAGCCTCTTCTGCCAAAACTCTAATTCTGAAAGGGTTTGAGTGGCATAGTTTAACAAGGAAATGTTCTTGGTGTCTTGGTGTTCAAATGTGAATAACCTACATGTCTTCTCTCCATTTTCTATCTTATTGAATTCTTTGTATGGATTTTCAATAATCAAATGACTTGAGCATCCCAAATCTATAAAGAACACATGCTCATCACACTTATGTTCCTTCATCGTCATGTTCATAAGTAGAAGTGAATCTTCTTGAGCTTGATCATCTATGTAGTTGTTTTAGTCTCTACTTCCTTTGTATCCTCCTTTATGGTTTTTTTGTATGATTTGCTATTGTATCCATAAAAAGCTTGTTTCAAATATAGAGGTTTATGTAGAGTATTGTTTCTAAAGTTTGTAAAATAAAATATACTAAAGCTTGTTTCTAAAGCAAGTAGGCGTGAGTACTTCTCTTCCCATTGAAACTTAATAATCCGTGATTAGTAAGTTAATTAGAGTTCCCCAAAAGTAATTAAGCCAATTGCTGCTGTGCTCAAAGAAATGTTCAAAACATTGAACATGTGTAGGAACTAAAATAATAAGTTTTTGTTCTTGGATCAACTTCCTACCTATTTGTTTTGATCCATTGATTAGTAGATCATCTTCCAAGAAACATATATGAGTATTTATGTTCATTAGCTAGCTAAATAGGCCCACTACACTCTCCATCCATCATTCCTAGTAGGTGTGAAGCAGGATTTAGCAACACCACTTCATCTCTTGTGACTATCCACCATCTACTCCAACGGTGGTATCAGAGCAACAACAAGCAAGATGGGAGATGGATTTCCATCCTTCATTGACTAATTGGATAGGAACAACTACTCAGCATGGTCACTAAGGATGCAAGCCTACCTTCAAGGGAGAAGTCTATATGGAAATCTTTAGGAGCAAGCATCAACGGTTGACCACATGGTGTGCAAAGGATGTTCTTGTCAGGTCATATCTACCAAACTCGATCTCTCATTTCTTGTTACCACATATTACAAATTTCAAGACCTCCCAAGAGACTTGGGAAGTACTCTCATCATATTTTTCATCAAATACAAGAGCTAGGAAGAATCAGTTATGGATAGAATTTACAACCCTAAAGAAACAACCAACGCAAGGAGTGGGTGACTATGTAACCAAGATGAAAGATGTGGCTAACTAGCTTGAAAGCATTGGAGAGAAGATAGAAGAAGAACACATAGTAAGACACATCATTAATGGAATCAAGGCTCATGATAAGTGGGAGTCCTTCACCACAACAATGGACCTCTACATGGATATGCAAATACCTAACCTCAACACCTTGATGGGGAAACTATTCACCCATGAGACAAAGCTCAACAAGAATGGAGACAACTCTAGAGGTAATCAATCTTCTACCCTTTATATAGAGAAGAATAAATCTAAGGATAAAGGTAAAAGTAAGAAGAACAAAGAAGATGCTAGTACCTCTCAAGCTAATTATGCAGGAAGAGGAAGAGGTGCTAGAGGAAGCTGGGGCAGAGGAGGAAAGCAAGGCAGGGGGAGACCCTAAAACAATTCACCTTGCAAAATTTGTGGTCTTACCAACTACACCACAAAAGAATGATTCACGAATACAAGGAATCAAAGGGGAAGATGCTTCCATAGAGGAAGCTATGGACAATCTAGAGGCAGGTACAACAATGGAGGAGGCAACTACAACCATAACTACAATCAAGGCTACAACAACAATAATTATCAACGAGGTTTTAGAGGAAGAAGGGACTACAACAACTATACTGAAGAACAAGAAGATTCACTACTCATCATGAACATGACATCCATGCAAGGTAAAGATGATGAGCATCTTTCCTATCTTGATTCAAGTTGCTCCAATCATGTGGTTGGAAATGTATCTCTATTATTCGATCTTGATGAACCCAAAGGGAAGCATGAAGTACAAATAGGTGATGATACTAAACACTTAGTCAAGAAAATTGGAAATTTCAAAACATCTGATGGTAGCATGAACATTTTGAGTAAAGTTGTGTATGTGCCAACTATAACCAAAAACCTAATTAGTGTTGGGCAGATTGTTGAGCAAGGTTTACAAGTCAGATTCACTAAGCATGGAGCATATGTGGAAGACCCTCAACAAGGCTTCAAAAGGATTGCTAAAGGTGAGATGTCTGGTAGATTACTCACATTTGAGATTGAAGACACAAGGAACATAGCACTATTCAATTATAGAGATCAAACCTTATCTAAGTTAGAAACATGGCACAAAAGGCTAGGACACATAGGAGAAAGAACTCTGAAGAAAATACGCAGGGATCAAAGTGTGCTTGGCATTCCCAATGTGACCAAACAACATATGATATACAAATGTGGAGCATGTCAATTTGGAAAATCTCATAGGCAACCATTCAACAGGAAGGGATACATTCATGAAGACTATTTGGATCTTGTACACACTGATGCCTGGGGTCCTAGCAAAGATCCATCAATATCAGGTTCAAGGTACTATGTTTCATTTATTGATGATTACAGTAGATGGACAATCCTTTATTTCATGAAGCATAAGGATGAAGTGTTTACATGTTTCAAAAATTACTTGGCACTAGTTGAAAACCAAACAAGAAGGAGCTTGAAGAGGATGAGATATGATGGAGGTGGTGAGTACTTTTCACATGAATTTGATTCATTTCTATAGGACAAGGCCATAAAAAGGGAAGTAAAAACAAGATATACTCCTGAATTGAATGGAATGGTAGAGAGAAAGAACATGTTAATTGTTGAAGCTGCTAGGTCTATGTTGAATGAGAAGAAGCTACCTAATTACCTATGGGCAGAGGTTGTTTCCATAGCCACTTACTTGGTCAATAGGCACCCATCCAAATCCTTGGATGGTATGACACCTTATGAAGCATGGAATGGTAGGAGGCCCTCATTGGACCATTGCAAAATATTTGGGTGCATTCTTATGCACATATCCCCTCACAAATCAGAGGAAAGCTTGATCCTAAAGCTAAAAAATGTATATTTATTGGTTATGATCAAAACGAAAAGGGGGAGCTGTTGGTGCATTTAAAACCAAGCCCACATACTTGGTTAATTAGCTCATGCTTGATTTATTGGCATAACTTGTGCAAGGCTTCATATGATCAACCTCTTGTAAAAATCCTTCACATTTATCTTTGTGAAAGTGGTTCACATCCACGTGGAGTTAGGAAGATTTAAAAATCACAAATCATTTGGTTTTTGAGTGATGAGGAAATCTATCCTATACTATAGGATTCATCTTCTAGGTAGATGTTTGAATTTGAATTCAAACTTTGGCTCCAAGTATAACTATAAGAAGAGGATCAAAGAAACCCGCATGTATCTCGAGCCCATGAGATCATTTTGAGTGAGATTCATTGTGAAGTGAGACCTTATCTCATAGCTCATTCACCTCTCACACATTGAGCAATGTATGATTGCCAATGACATTGTATTTGTATATGATTAAGTACATATATGATCATTACATTCTCATTTCACTTCTCTGTTATAACTCCGTCAGAACAGTGATCTTCTCAGAGCTTGTTCTTAGTACATAGTTGATCATTTTCATGATTTAAAGCATGATAGATTCAGTATAACGTCCAATACATGCCTACAAAATTTCATTGTCATAGCTTCTCGCGATCACGAGATACTAACACTTCTTTGCTCACATGTCTGTTGATTGTTGCACCTCATAAATGTCGAGATGATGCTATGATTTGCTAAACATCTTTCTCTATGTATAGTCCATCATTTTTTATGATATCAATCAAGATTGATAGCTTACTATGTTAATTAGAGTTCCTCAAAATGAATTAAGCCAATTGTTGTTGTGCTCAGAGAACTGTTCAAAACATTGAACAGGTGTAGGAACTAAAATAGTAGGTTTTTGTTCTTGGATCAACTTCCTACCTATCTATTTTGATCCATTGGTTAGTAGATCATCTTCCAAGAAACATGTATGATTATTTATGCTCATTAGCTAGCTAAAGAGGCCCACTACACTCTTCATCCATCATTCTTAGCAGGTGTGAAGCAGAATTTAGCAACACCACTTCATCTCTTGTGACTATCCACCATCTCCTCCAACATATATGTGTGTTTGTGTTTGTATTTATGTATGTATGTATATATATATATATATATATATATATATATATATATATATATATATATATATATATATATATATATATATATATATATATATATATATATATATGCATACAGACATGCATACATCCACACATACATAAACACACACACATACATATGTAAATAAACGCACACATACATGCATACGCACATACAAGTCTACACACATACAAATATGAATCCATATATTTATGTTTCATGATGTGTACACATGTATGAAAAAAGAATTGAATAACTATAATTCATGATGACTATCAGCGTTCTATATAGATGAATTATGGTCAAAACATGAGGGAATTTAAAGAACCACCCATTTGTGAGTGTACTTCAAAATGAGATAGAGGAAGAGAGATAAGCCCAAAGCTAGAGAGAAATTCGAAAAAAAGGAAAAGATAGAGAGAGAGAGAGAGATAAAGTAAAAAAAATAAGTAGAGTTGAAGGATAGAGAGAGAGAATTCAAAGAGGGCTAGAGAGAGAGAGACAGACTGAGATTAAATAATGTGAGAGAGACAATTGAGTGTGTTATAAAACAGAGAGATGGAGAGATAAGTAGAGATATATATATTCAAATCACACTTCATTGTTTCTCTTACACTACTGAGTCTCCTCTCTCTCTCTCTCTCTCTCTCTCTCTCTCTCTCTCTCTCTCTCTCTCTCTCTCTCTCTATATATATATATATATATATATATATATATATATATATATATATATATGAGAGAGAGAGACCTCAAAGATTTACAACAATCGACCATCACAAAGTTGCTACATGCGCACAAAAAAACAACAAAAAACTATGAAGGATCGATTCATGAACCAATTCAGTTTTTCATGCAGTTCCACACATCATTTAAACTGAAATATACATAAATTAAATGGCCGTTACTTGAGTACCGCAAAACCGTTGCTTCAGTGATGGGTTTAAAAAACAATGGCCAGCTTTTGATTTGTCGACATTAATTGAATTTCTTAAAAATGGCAAGCTTTAAAAAAGTTCTCCTTCGATTTTAACTTCCTTGATAGTGCACATTATTTTAAAGGGAAATTATAGAAGAGATGGTTTTGTTTCTGGTCTTTCAATTGTAGAAGAGATGGTGTTGTTTCTGGTCTTTCAATTATAGAAGAGATGGTGTTGTTTCTGATTATATATATATATATATATATATATATATATATATATATATATATATATATATATATATATATATAGAGAGAGAGAGAGAGAGGGAGATGTGTGTATAAAAAACATATCTACTTTCGCACGCACATATATATATATATGTGTGTGTGTGCGTGTGTGTGTGTGTGAAAAGCTTCAAACGTCTCTCAACGAACAACCTTAGTTAAAAGATCTACAATATTATGGTATATATATATATATGTGTGTGTGTGAAAAGCTTCAAACGTCTTAAAAGATCTACAATATTATGGTATGCGCGCACATGCCAAACTGATCTCTCAAGCAGAGATTCTTTAGCTAACATAATTATAATGCACCTCAGTGTGTTTTATGTGATCATGGAACATAAGGTTCCTTGCAACTACCAATGCGCTTTGACGATCAATGAAGATGGTGGTTGTAGATGACTGTCCAACATCGAAATCAGCTAAAAGGCATCTAAGCCACACACACTCAACAATCATTATGAAAGCTTCCTTTTACTCACCCTAATAACTTCAAGTGGCCACAATAGGCTTCTTCTTGCTCAACCAAGATATGCATGAGTTACCAAACATGAAGCAAAAACCATTAGTGGACACATGAGCATCATAGAAATCAGCCCAAAGCTTGTAAATATCGAAGTAGTGATCCCCTCTTAGGATAAAAAATCCAAGTACCCGGCTACCACTCAAGTAGGGAAAAATGCACTTGATTGTGTGTCAATGCTTGGCTTTCAAGCAATGCATGAACCTACTCATCTATGAGACACCAAACTGAATATCATATCCAGTTATGCATCCAACAGCCTCATCATAGAGAACATCATCAATTCATCTCCAACATTATGAAGACTAAACTATAAATATTTTTCCATAGGAGTGGAAATAGTTTTACAAACTTCAAGGAAAAAATGTTGCAATAATGTGTTAATATATTTCATTTGACACAAAGTTATTTCCCCCATCAACTTCCATAAAGTGAAAGCCCATATAATGATACAAAAGGCCCAAATCTAACATCTCAAAAGAGGCATGCAAATCAGGCTTAAATTGAGCAATATGCTTCTCATCCAGACCACTAAGAAACATAACATCAACATACATAACAATGATCAGAAGCACATCATTTGCATGCTAACACATAAGGTGCTCTCAATTTAGATTGTTCTCAAAACCATGTGCAATCAAGTAGGCGTGTATCTTTTCATACCAAGCATGTGGTGCCTGCTTCAAACCATATAATGCCTTTTCCAAATTGCACACTATATTTTCATGCCCTTTTTGCATAAAACCATGGGGTTGAAAAACATACACTTCTTCATGTAAGTGAACATTTAGAAATGCAATTTTAATTTCCAACTGATGTACATTCCAATCATGATGGGCTGTAGTTGCACAAATGCTATGAACAGTAGTCATTTTTCATGTGGATGCAAAGGTCTCATCGAAGTCAATGCCTCTTTCTTCAGCATAGCCTTTGCAACAAGCCTAGCTTTATACTTGTTAATTATTTCATCATGCTTATGCTTCAACTTGTATACCAATTTAGAGCCAATGGCCTTTTCGACAATAGGGAAAATCACATAAAGACCAGGTACCATTCTTTTGTATTAGCATCATATTTAGATTGCATAATTGCCATCCAATTTTCTGAATTTTGTGCTTCATCAAAAGAAACATGCTCATTCTCATCACAAAGGCTAGAGGTAGCCATTGCATAGCAATCTGATGTAGAAGGAGCAGTATGAGAGACCCTTAAAGGAAGTAATGTGTGTGCGAAATAGAGATGATTTTGAATTATAAATCAAAGAGCAATGAAAAGTGAGACTTCCTAGTGTAAGCAAGTACACAAGAGATTATGAATACAAGTCATAAGCATAATTGAAGTGCTTGAATTAATTTAAATATATGTTCAAAGTCATGATATGTCCGAACTACATGTTAGGAAACATTTTTAAAATGAATACTAAAAAGAGCATATGCAGGGTAGAATTCATAAGGGTAGGAGCATTCCTCTAAATATGCATTCCTGCAAAAGTATATGTCAGAGCACGAAAAACTCCTCCAATAAGAGCTTGAAAGTGTTGATCTCACAAAGAAGTGATGGATTCTGAGAACTGAGTCCATCGAGTTATATAACAATTCAAGGTGATTTACTCTTCACAAGTCGAACCTACGAGCAAGCACATAGAGCACTTGCAAATTCTGTTAGAAACTTTAGCGATCTCATATTGTTTTATTGGAAGAAATCGAAAATATATTGGCCTATTTTGGCGCAAGTTATTGATTTATGCACAACTGCTTTTCAATTGTTATCTTCTTGGCTTCACACTTGTTCACATGCGTATACACATAAAATGCACACATGGTTTCACATACACACACATGAACATGGGTTGATACACATTACATTTTGGCACACACAAAATTGATAGATATTTACAAGATCATAAATTAAAACATCATACACACATTCAAATGTACACACACGTGGTATTATGCATTCACATGAACATTAATGGTTGCACCCACATGCGCACGCAAAAACTCTCATTGGCACATATAAGTAGAATGGGTACTTTATCTGCAGGTACATCTCGATTCAATCTTGAAGACTTATAAGATCACTACAACATATCGAGCATATATCGAGGTTGTTACCGAGGAAAATGAATGGGCATAATTTTCCCGTGACGTTGGTGTCGCAGTCAGTATACGCGTCGGAAACATAGTGCCGGTATATTCATCGGTATAGGCATCGGTATATTCATCGGTATAAGCATCGGTAATACAGACACTTATACCGATGCCCATACTGAGCGTACCGGCGTGCATGCCGACGACTGTGTTGGGTGTACCGATGACCATATCTGCACAATTTTTTTTGGGCAGAGTGTGTTGTCTTTTGCTACAGCATGATGTTGTTTAACAAAAGACAATACACTCTGTCCAACTCTAAACTGAGTACATGTGTTATGTACTCTAATGGCAACCAAAACATGATTTTATATGAGCAAAAATGAACCATCAATCATGTACAAAAAGTTGTATATTCCATAAATGAAGGATGTTCAAGAGTGTGACAAAGCACTTCCATATAGGAACCAAATACAAAATGTGACAAAGCACTTCCATATAGGAATTGAATACAAAATTATGGTACATCATTGCCACATACGAGTGTAATAAAAAATTGTGGCAATGTGACAAAGCACTTCCATATAGGAATCGAATACAAAATTATGGTACATCATTGCCACATAGGAGTGTAATACAAAATTGTGGCAAATCACTACCATACATATACACAAAGGGATCAAAACATTTACACATACAATCCTGCAACAAATCATATGTGTAAAATGAGACAAATTGACATGACATTTATAAACAACAACTAAAAATACGAAACCAAGCTATAAGTTTACCTAATCATAGATTCTCCCATGAAATGATTGCACCACATCCCTCTAAGTCATGCAACAGTGCAGCCAATCCATGACGATATCCATAATCTTCTTCAGTTTGCATTGGAGGACGACCCACTGCCAACTCCTATAATAAATATGCAAAATGTTAGATGAACATAAATGATGTGCTTAACACAAACAAATTCAATAATTAAAATGATACTTACAAATCGGTAGCACATACTGTCGCATCCGCCGCTACCTAAATGCGATGTTCCAACCGTATCTAAACGTGTGGCCGCCGCATCTCATTGTTGACGATATCGATCAAGAGTATGTTGTTGTTCATCCTGAATCGATTCCCACTCTTCAACATCTAACCACACAGGCTTTGGTAAGCCTACTCTGAAAGCATCACGAGCTTCGAACGGTCGATGAGACATCACCTCGCATGCCGTATGTTGAATCCAATCCAAACTCACAATAGGATGTCCAGGTGATGGCCGGTACTCTTCATATATCGATTGTGTGATATAATTTTTGGAATCTTTATCCTGTTCGCTCCATTTTAACATTACAGAATGTCCAAACTCTATGGAGCAAAGTTGTCGAATGCACTAATGCATGGACTTTTCGACTGCATCCATGACTAGAGCTCCATTATGTATGTGGTATGTCTTGGAGTCATCATGGTCATGCACTCCCCAAGGTGTACGTGGAGATCCCATCTGATCCAATGTGGAGATGTTAAAAAGCATGTGTGGATGCATATGCATGTGTGTATGCATATGCATGTGTATGCATATGCATGTGTGTATGCATATGCATGTGTGTATGCATATGCATGTGTGTATGCATATGCATGTGTGTATGCATATGCATGTGTGTATGCATATGCATGTGTGTATGCATATGCATGTGTGTATGCATATGCATGTGTGTATGCATGTGCATGTGTGTATGCATATGCATATGTGTATGCATATGCATGTGTGTGTATATGTGAGTGTGTGTGTATACTTGAGTGTGTTTATACATATGTGAGTGTGTATGTATATGTATATGTTTCTCTCTCTCTCTCTCTCTCTCTCTCTCTCTCTCTCTCTCTCTCTCTCTCTCTCTCTCTCTCTCTCTCTCTCTCTCTCTCTCTCTCTCTCTCTCTCTCTCTCTCTTTGTGTGCATATGTACGTGTGTATGCATATGCATATATGAATATGCATTTGTACATATGTGAGTGTGTGTGTATATCTGAGTGTGTATGTATATGTGAGTGTGTTTATACATATGTGAGTGGGTATGTATATCTATATGTCTCTCTCTCTCTCTCTCTCTCTCTCTCTCTCTCTCTCTCTCTCTCTCTCTCTCTCTCTCTCTCTCTCTCTCTCTCTCTCTCTCTCTCTCTCTCTCTCTCTCTCTCTCTCTCTCTCTCTCTCTCTCTCAATCGAAAACAAAACAATCACTTACATCAATGTAATTGTTTGAATCGTTGTCGTCAAAATCCACTTGAAGTTGTCCTTCGTCGAATTTCCAAAGACTTGATCCCAAAATCTATTGCAAAAATAAAAAGAGAAGATATTAGAAAAGGAAAAACATTACAAATAAAAAAGAGTGCTACAATATGTGCGATATACTTACCAAAACTTCATATCTAGAAAAATAGAGGTGTGCTTAGAGAAACAGAGAGAGAGGGAGGGGGAGGGGGGGAGAGAGAGAGAGAGGGAGAGAGAGAGAGAGAGAGAAAAAAAAATGACAAACAGAGATAGGTTGTTCGCCTGTGCAAAGTCGACAGTAGAAGATCTAGTTTCAAAACGCTCGAAATGTCGAATTTTTGCTCTCGGGCCTGATTAAAACAGTGCATCGGTATGAGCATCCGTATGAGCATCGATAATTTCCAATAAATTACTGACGCTTATACCGACGCTTATACCGATGCATATACCGACGCTTATACCAATGCATATACCGACGCTTATACCGACATAGTTGTACCGATGCGTCCATTGCCTATTCAGTTTTCCAAAATGTTTCGATGGTCATACCGTCGCCGACCCGTGACCGTCGGTATGACGACCGTCGGTATGCCATTGATGTGTTGTAGTGCATCCATGAAAATGCATCTGAATCCATGATGAAAATATACCATTGAATGCGGTTTATTTTCACAACTCAAATTTTCTTCTTGTTTTAGAGACGTAATCTCTACCACGGTGCCCTCTAATTTCCATTATAATAGAGGCTGCATACTACAAATCTATGTAGGGAAATTCTAGAAGAGATTGTGTTACTTCTTTTTTCCTTTTTTTTTTAATCTCTAGCCCTAGAGATTTAGTCCCACACACTTTGATAATTCCTTTAATGTAATATAAATCAACTGTTTTGAATTGAATAGATAAAGGAAATTATAAAAGTGTGTGGGACTAAATCGTCAAGCTCAGCCACATCGCTTCGGGAGGTGAATTGACGGTGGTGAAAATCGCCTGATGTTTCAATCAGAATATCCTATGTACGGATTAACAATCTTAAAGGCATATCTTCAAGCTTATGGGTGATTAAGACATATTCTTTCTTTTTCTTTTTCCTTCGTTTGTAATAGACATACGTAAGTAAATACAGATGCGTCTGGTGAAGCCTAAAAGCATGCGTGTTGCCCATGCTCTAATATAGAGGGTCCGAGTAATTCTTAATCTAGCAAAAGAAAATGAATTATTCATCTAAAATATTGAATTATTTAGGTGCACAAGATGAGCTATACATTTAGAACGCATCCTCCGGAATTCGTGCCTGCCACAACTTGTACCCTTCATCTGTCTGCTTTTCTTCACGTCCTAAAAATTGCTGCTTTTCTTCACGTTCTAAAAATTTCCTGAAGGTAGCTGAAAGTTGTGCGCTGAGTTCACAAGACATAGCTAAGGTCAGAAAGATCATCTATTACCATCAACAGCCACACGTATACCTCATTTAAGCTAGAAGTTATACTACCAAGAATTTCTACGTCCTCATATTGGCTTCTCCTCATGGCAGGGGCTTTACAAAGCACCTTGGATCATTTGTGGTCACTTGAGGGTGGAGTATTGTGTATCTAACACACCCCCTCAATATCTACCTTAGGGTCAACTACCTCTGTGGTCCAATATTATGATTTCTAGACTGTCCACGAAGTTGCTCTCCCAATGGCCTCACTAAAGTTGTCCAATCCATTTTCTTCAATTAGAAAATTGTTTATCTCCATGACTCCGTCCTCCATCAATTCATGCACACAATGATACTAGATTTCTTTTTGTTTAGTATGTGCATGGAAAATAGGATTTTTGGTGATGGCCATGTAACTTTGGTTGCGAAACTTCAGCTTTCTGGCCGTTGGACCTTGTATTCCAATGTGCCATGAAATTCTCCTCAACCATTTTGCTTCACATGCTATGATACATGCTGTTTTTTTACTCAACTCCAGTAAAAGGTAATGCTACAATCGGGTGCTTCTTATTGATCCAAGGGAAAATCCAATATCTCAAACAAAAACAATATCTAGAGACTAGTTTTCTAGTATCATTATCTCCTATCAAATTCAAATTATAGTCTCCAAGGAGAGATAATGCTTCCTCATACATAATGTCATAATCTATTATCATTAGCATCGATATGAAGGGCCAAATGGCCTTCAGACACTTCTTTATATATGTTCTTTAATAAAACATATAATGGCCTGGTCAGTCACAGACTGTAAGTTCGACCGCATTTGTAACACCTAAGAAGTCTGTGTTTGTGCTCCCTGTGTACTATGTTTTTCTGCATATTTTATAGCCTCCGTGCAGAGTACTGTGTGCCGCCATACCACCTCAGTTTTCTACTCTGAGGATATCATCCTGGAGCTCTCGAAAGCAGAACACACTGTGGTACATCGCCATGGGAATACTTCACTTGTATGAGAGCATTTTGATGCAAAAGATTTATTCCTTTACTGTGAGTGAAGCAAGCACCCACCCACCCACCCAAGGCTTTCCACTAAGGTGGCAACTGAGGCATAGACCTTGTCATCCGAGTCACCAAAGTCACCATTGGTGCCATTGGTTGCGCACAAGGGAGGACCTCAATGATCAAGGAAGATAGAGGTTCCCAGTACTTCTGGGGAGGTCACCCATCCCAATATTGTTCACCCCGGAGCTCGCTTAACCATGAAAATCTCTTTCCACTAAGCTACACTATTGTGGTGTTTGAAGAAGGGGAAAGACTAAGGTTGGCATTACCTTGAACATGTTTTAATCCCTCAAAGCTTCATTCTTTGCTTTCAAAGCCTATTTTTGAAGCATTTTTGGGGTGTCTTTTGGAGCCATTTTGGAGTACTTTCCCACATAGTTCTCTTCACATAGGTCCAAGAACATCAAGAAGAGTGTTATTTGTACTTTGCCAGCAATAAATACCAACCTTTGGGGCTGTGTTTTCAGCCACACTCGTAAAACTACAAGCGTCTCGGAAGGTTTTCAGTTTTGGTACGAGCAGCCGGTGAAAATTTATGCAAGTTTTTGAGCCTAAAATGTCATAATTGACAAACGCTTGGAGGTTTTTTTGGCTAGTTTTTGGGTTGTGCATTCAGCCTTTTAGTATCATTTTACTGCATATATTGAGCACATACACACCATGTACTCTTATGTGGATATTTCTTATGTACGTCCATGTGGTCATTGATATAACGGTTGTGTTTTTTATTATTTATAGTATTAGACTGTGAAAGTGCAGAGGAGGTTTAGAAGAAGTTATGCAATACATATGAAAAAGAGACGGCATCAAATAGAGTGTATGTGATGAGAAAATTATATGACATTCACATAAAGGACACAGATAGTGTTATTGCTCATCTAAATGAGTATGATGTTATATTCTTCCAGTTATAAGCTCAAAAAATGGATATGGATAATCAAATGAAAGCAGTATTATTGTTATGCACCTTCCCATCATCATGGGATACGTTTTGCATAGCTATTAGCAATAATACACCTGGTGGTAAAGTCGTCTATGATAACATATGTGGAGTGCTCTTGAGTGAGGAGATTTGTAGAAAATCTATGGTTGGCACTCAGAGTGGAGATGCATATGATGTTCATGATTCTTACCAAGGAAATAATCACAACATGGTAGGAGCAAGAACAAGGAAAAGAATGGTCAATGGAATAAGAGTAGAGGTAAATCAAGGAAGAGGGATATCGAATGCCATTATTGTCATAAGAAAGGACACATGAAGAAAGATTGTTATGCATTAAAGGATCCTAAAGGTAAAGGACAGAATGTTGATGGGCATGTTAAATAGTTACCAACACCATCTACTTCGACTATGAAGATTGAAGAAATCAATGTTATTTTTGATGATGTTGATGTGTTGACACTTAATAGTATTGTGCCAACTGAGGCTCTTATGGCTGATTCTCTTTCCCACACGTGGTTGCTAGATTATGGTGCTTCTTTCCATGTGAGAACACACAGAGAATGGTTCTCTAATTATGCAGAAAAGTCTCTTGGTACCGTGAGACTTGGTGACTCTTACTAGTGTGGCGTTGTGGGGATTGGAGATGTGGTTGTGCAACTCATTGATGATTCAAAATTTACTATGCATAATGTATGTAGTGTACCTCGGTTATCATGCAGTTTGATTTTAGTTGGTCAACTTGATGACCTCGGTTACAAGATGGTCTTCTATGCTTAGTCTTTTCATATATCAAAGGGAAATATGGTTATTGCAAAAGGAAGCAAAGTTGGCTTACTTTATCATTTATTTGTATCACACAAAGAACACTTGTTAGTTGTTATTGAAGATCCTATGGCTTGTATTTGGCATTGTCATTTGGGCCATATATCTTGTAGTGGAGTGGAAAATCTTTCTATTCTCGCTACTTACCTGTATTATCTTTCTCTTATTTTTAATTTTGTGAGCATTGCCAATATGGAAAGCAAACCAGAAATGTGCATAGAACGCACATTAACTCTTCAATTCAACCTTCGGATCTCTATCATACAAATGTGTGTGGTCCTATGTGTCAGGGGAGCACTAGATTGTGCTCTCTCACTACAATAGACAAGATTTCGGAAATACACTTCTGATTACAAGATCACCCACAAAGGGGAAATGATACAAGAATACGTGACTGATACAAGATGTCCCACAACCCGGGACTGATAGGTATGAATTACTCGACTACAAATGATACAGGAGATCCCACAACCCGGGATCGTAAGTATGAAACAAGATCTCTAGATTACAAGAACTCCCTTTCAGGAGATGAACTAGATACAAGAAAGAACTCGATAAGATCTCGTACTACGAGATTACAAGAGGACAAGACTAGATGTCCAAGATACAAGACTAGACAGGACTGGAACAAGGAACAAGACAAGAACAAGAGCTGGAACTTGGAAAGTACTTACTTGGTGGTCACGACTCCTTGAGCTCCCAAGACTGGTATTGGCAAGTCTGATTATGAATGTGGCCAACCCCTCCTTATATAGGTTTTCAAGGGCGGTTCCCAAGGGCGGTTGCGACTTGATGATGTCATCATGATAGCATCGACTCGAAGCATGGTCTCTAGATGTCAGAATCAAGCAAGAAGACAGTCGATCTTAGGGTTTTGGCACGTTCTAGACGCAATGGAAGCATTAGTTTCCACAAATTCTGAACCAATCATGAGATATAGGATTCACATGGAATCTGAGATTCAAGATGGTTTCCTTTGTCCATGACATTACCTCCCCCTCAAGCGACGAGTTCCACGAGGAGCGGTCATGTTCTCTCGTCTCGACTTCATTGGATTTTTCTTATGGAATTCTCGAACCTTGATTGGTGCTCTCTGAAGGTTTTCTGCAGGTTCCCAAGTACAATCACTGATGTCATACCCTTTCCAATGAATAAGGTATTCCAATCTTCCTTGGGATATTCTGGAATCTAGGACATGCTCGACTTCAAATTCTTCATGATCATCAATCTCGATAGGTGGTGAAGGACTAGGTCTCTCCCCCCTTAATGGCAAAATCTGATATGGTTCCAACATGGATACATGGAAAACTGGATGTATTCTCATAGTACTTGGTAGCTGGAGCTTGAAGGTGACTGGATTAATCTTGGCCAAGATGGTAAATGGACCAAACCTTTGATGATCTAACTTTGCACAAGGCCTTGAAGTTTGCAAATTATTTTGGAGTAACCATACTTTATCCCCAATTTGATACGATGGATTCTGAATGCGATGTTGATCTGCATAGTACTTATATTGTTATTGAGATTTATGGATCTCTTCCTTCAGTTCTTTGTGAATGTCCATCAGGTACTAGGCCTTGTCTTTGGCACCTGGGTTCTTGACATGATTTGAGAGTTGTATATCCATCCTTGGATGTTGCCCATAATTTGCAAAGAAGGGAGTTTGCTTAGTAGATGCATGAACACTATTGTTATAGGCAAACTCTACAAAGGGTAACAACACAAACCAATCATTTTGGTGATAGTTGCTAGTGCAACGGAGATATTGCTCTAGGACTTGATTCACTCGTTCTGTTTGTCCATCAGTCTATGGATGATTTGCTGTAGATAGTTTAACTTGAACACCAAGGAGCTTGCAAACACTGTTCCAAAAGCTGGATATTGTGGACCTCGATCACTAACAATATCATGAGGCAATCCATGAAGCCTAAAGATGTATCTGAGAAAAAGTCTAGCAGTGGTTGCACCTGTGATTTCCTTTGTAGTTGGAATGAAGTGTGCATCTTTGTGAGCCTATCCACAATAATAAGAATGGCATCATACTTATCTAACTTTGGTAGATCTGTGATGAAATCCATAGACAATGAAGCCCATGGCCTTTCTGGAATAGGTAAAGGTTGCAAGAGGCCATGAGGCTTATGTCACGGTACCTTCGATCTATTGCAAGTGTCACAGGTTCGGATATATTCTTTGACTTCCTTCCACATTTAAGGCCACCAAAAATCCCTGGATATGAGCTCTATTGTTTTATTACTCCAAAATGTCCTGCTACAAGGTTTTCATGATGTTGTTGAAGTACTTGGATCCTGGGCTTTCCTGGAGGGACATACAATAGGTTCTTATAGAATAATAACCCGTCCTTTTCCTAGAATTCTTTTACTTCTTGGACTTTTCCTTCTTGAGTTTTCTGCTTAACGTTACAAAATAATTCATCTTGTGGTAGATTCTCACGAATCAAATGATTCAAGATTGAATCTTCAGGATGAGTGGATGAGATAGCTGCTAACTGGAGATGCTCAGGTTTGAGTAATACGCTCTCCTGTTGATCAAAGGCCTCTTCACCCTTCTTTGGTGCAAGGTAAGATCTTCTTGACAAGGCATCTGACTGACATTGTTGCCGTCCTGGATGATATGTGATGAAAAAGTCGAACCTGGATAAAAAGTTACTCCATCGAGATTGCCTTCTGTTGAGGATGCGGGTGTTCATGAAATATTCTAGGTTCTTGTGGTCTCTATACACGATAACTTCATGAGCTGCTCCTTCCAGATGGTGGCGCCAGGTATCAAAGGCATCCACTATGGCAAGAAGCTCTTTGTCATGAATTTCATAATTAATTTCTGGAGGAGAAAATTTTCTTGAATGATATGCAACTGGATGTAGGTGTCCATCATCTCCATATTGGGAAAGAATGGCCCCTAGGGCAAAATCTAATGCATCTGTCTCTAGGAAGAAGGGCTTGCTCGAATAAGGATGAACTAGAATTGGGGTAGTGGTGAATGCTGATTTCAAATTCTGAAAGGCTTTTTTTGCTTCTTCGTTCCATGAAAATTTTGAGTTTCCTGTAAGCTTGGTAAGAGGTGCCACAATCTTGGAGTAATCTCTAATGAATATCCTATAAAATTTGGCAAACCCTAGAGAACATTGTACATATCGAACACATGAAGGTGGTTGCCAATCAAGGATTGTCTCGATCTTCTTAGGGTCCATAAAGATTCCTTTCTCTGATACAATGTACCCTAAAAACTCTACTTCTGTCTGATGGAAATAGCACTTCTCCAATTTTGCATATAACCCTTTTTCTCTTAGTTTCTCTAGGACTATCTTCAAATGACATTCATGATCTTCTAGATTTTTGGAGAATATCAAGATATCATCAAGATATATTACCACAAAATCATCTAAATACTCTCGAAAGATATCATTCATCATATGTTGAAAGACTCTTGGAGCATTGGTGAGATGGAATGGCATAACTACATATTCAAAGTGACCATACCTTGTTCGGAATGTTGTCTTCCATTCGTCTCCTTCTCGGATCCTGACAAGATTGTATGATCCTCGAAGGTCAATCTTAGTGAAGAACTTTGCTTTTCCGAGGCGTTCCAAGAGTTCTGATATAAGTGGTAGAGGATATTTGTTCTTTATTGTAACTTTATTCAGACCACGATAGTCCACACACATTCGAAGAGTTCCGTCCTTCTTCTTTACAAATAGGATAGGGGCTCCAGCAGGGGACTTCGAGTGTTTGATAAACCCCTTGGCTAGATTCTCATCAATATTCTTACGTAATTCTTGAAGTTCCTCTGGGGATAGTCTATAGATTGGCCCGAAGGGTGGTTGTGCTCCCTCTTGAGGTTCTATGGCACAATCATAAGGTCTATGTTCCGGGAGCATATCTGCATTCTTTTTTTCAAAGACATCTTCAAACCCTTGGTATTGGTCAGATAGCTTCATTGAATCGTCTTTCTTGGGCTCTTGAGTTGGTATGGCATAGATCATATATGTCGGTTCCTTCCTTGCTGCATGTATGAAGGCTTTGGCTCCAACATATTTTGGGTTCTTCTCGATATCTCGACGGGTGATTTTATTATTCTCCCAATTAATTTCTGGATTATGTTTCTTTAACCACGGCATTCGGATGATAACCATGTTTACTGGAATTGATATTACATTGAAACATATGTGTGAATCATGGTCCCCAAGATGTACCCTTAGTGGTATGGTTTCCATGGTTATATTCCCTGATGCTAGAGGCCATCCATCTACTACTTCAGCTACTACTGGTATGTTCTTCCAAAGTACTGGAATTCCATGTTTCTTAACGAGTCCTTCATCAATGAAACATGAGGAGGCTCTTGAATCTACCAGAGCTATAAGGGAAAGGGTCTTCTCAGACATGATTAACTTGAGAGGGTCAAGCCATGTTTCTACGGGTGTGGCTGGAATTATGAGACCCTTTCTTATATCATGGTCCGACTGTACGTACTCTTTTACAACTCGACTTCCTCGTTTCCCTGCTCTACAAGGGTGGCTGCGACTTTGGAGTTCATTCTCTTGTTGGGACAATTAACTGCAATGTGGCCAGGGTTTCCACAATACATGCATAACTTGTTGTCCCTCCTTCTTTGTTTCTCTTGTGGTGTTAGAGGCTAGAACCGAGTTACATCTATCTGCATAGGTTCGGGCATAGACTCATCTCTAGGAGTGGGCTGGAAAGGTTTCCATTGGCGAGGTCTTTCTTCTACTTGTTTTTCTTGTTTCCTTTCAAAAAGGCGGTTATCACGTTGAATAGCTTGGTTGATGTATTCATTCAATGTCTTCACCTCTGGCATCGTGAGTAGAAGGTCCTTCACATCATCTCTTAAGCCCCATCTAAATTGGCTTATAAAATAATCTTCATGCCAAGTGAGGTCACATATCAATTGCCTAAATTCTGATGCATAGGTAGAGGCAGGGCGGTTACCTTGACGTAGCTTCCAAAGTTTTGTTTCTGCCACTCGACTCGTGTCTGCATCTCCAAATGTGGTGATGAGCTCTCTAAGAAACCCCTCATAGTCATGAAGTACGGCCATATCCTTCTCCAAGATTGGGGCGAACCATGATAAAGCTTGACCATAGAGCAAGGTTCCAATAAAACCGACCTTGGATGCATCATCAGGGTATCTATCAGGCTGCATGCGGATGTACAATTTGACTTGTTGCAAGAATCCTCAGAACTTTGTGCGATCACCATCGAACTTTTCTGGCATGCAGATCTTGGGTTCCTTCATAAATGATGTACCAGGCCGTTGATTCACTTGAATACTCCCTTGATTTGCTTGAAGACTCGTGATTTGTTCTTGTAATTCTTGGAGGAGTGCACCTACATGCACTGGATGTCCCATCTCGACTTGTGTCTGTCGATGACTTAGGTCTTCGACTTGTTGTTGGAGACTCTGAAGTGATGCTACAATCTGTTCATAAGCGTTCTCCATGATGCCTGGTCTTGGATAGACGATAGTCTTGCCAAAATGTCATGGGAGCACTAGATTGTGCTCTTTGACTACAATAGACAAGATTTCGGAAATACACTTCTGATTACAAGATCACCCACAAAGGGGAAATGATACAAGAATACGTGACTGATACAAGATGTCCCACAACCTGGGACTGATAGGTATGAATAACTCAACTAGAGATGATACAGGAGATCCCACAACCCGGGATTGTAAGTATGAAACAAGATCTCTAGATTACAAGAACTCCCTTTCGGGAGATGAACTAGATACAAGAAAGAACTAGACAAGATCTCGTACTAAAAGATTACAAGAGGACAAGACTAGATGTCTAGGATACAAGACTAGACAGGACTGGAACAAGGAACAAGATAAGAACAGGAATTGGAACTTGGAGAGTACTTACTTGGTGGTCACGCCTCCTTGAGCTCCCAAGACTAGTATTGGCAAGGCTGATTATGAATGTGGCCAACCCCTCCTTATATAGGTTTTCATGAATTCAACCTTTTATGTTAGTCTAGATGGATTCATAGAGAGCTTACATCTCCTTATACGCTAGTAGAGAATGGTGTAGCTGAAAGGATGAATAGAACTATTGAAGATAGAATAGTTTTAGAACTATTCAAGATAGAGTAGTTTCTGTAATGCATCATGCAAACCTCTCACAAGGCTTTTGGGCAAAAGTAGTATTGAATACATTTCATGTGATTAACCTCTCGCCTAGTACTGCCAAAGGCCTGAAAGTGGCAAAAGAGTTATGGATAGGGAAGCCGCCATATTATGATCATCTTCAAGTTTTTAGGTGTGAAGCATATGCTCATATAACCAAGAATCTTAGACAAATTTGGACCATAAGTCAAAGAAATGCATTTCTCTAGGATATGGTAGAGAAGGACACTTTGGATATCGCTTATTGGATTCTAAAACATGGTTAGTGATCAAAAGGAGTGATGTCATTTTCAATGATTCTAATATGCATAAATAGCCCATTAAGGAAGTTGAAGTGAGAAGAGTGGTGTTTGAGGATACTTGTCCTCCAGTTAGCATGCATAAAAATGCTACACATAGGGATGTTCAAGAGAATGTCTGATCAGATCAGTCTGCACATATTCCTGTTCAGCAACCATTGAGATGCTCTACACGTATTTCATATCCACCTGATAGATATGTTCTAGGTTTGGACTTTATTATGCTAATAGATGTTGGTGAGCCTTCTTGCTACAAAGAGACTATGCAGACAGAGCATCATGTCAAGTGGGAGCATGCCATGAAGAGTGAGTTGGATTCTATTCACAAGAATGGTACTTGGGATTTAGTACCTTTGCCAAAGGGTAGGAAAGCTTTACCATGTAAATGGGTATATAAGCTAAAATTCACATCAGATAGTGCTTCTGCAAAGTTTAAAGCACAAATTGTTGCAAAGGGTTTTAAGCAACAACATGGTGTTGATTTTGAGGAAATCTTCTCTCTAGTGGTCAAGATGACTACATTGTGCATGTTGCTTGGATTCGTTGCAATGGAGGACTTAGAGCTAGTCCAAATGGATGTGAAAACTGCTTTCTTGCATGGAGATCATACAAATGAGATCTATGTGGAACAACCAGAGGGTTATGTAGTTCCTGACAAGGAAAGTCTAGTTTGTAAGCTCAAGAAGATCTTATATGGACTTAAACAGTCCCCTAGACAATGGTACCAAAATTTTGATGTTTTCATGAAGTCTCAAGGATATTCTAGAGGCAATGAGGATCATTGTCTCCACACAAAGAGATGCTCAGAAGGTAGTTTTCTATGCTTGATACTTTATGTCAATGATATGTTGATTTCTAGGAAGTCCTCTTATGACTTGTCAATTCTCAAAAAGAAGTTGAGTCACACATTTGATATGAAGGATTTGGGGGACGCCAAACATATTCTTTGCATGCGCATTACTCCTGATAGGAGTAAAAGATGCATATACTTGTCTCAAAGTGAGTACATATCCAAAGTACTTCAGAGGTTCAACGTCATGCGGGGTGGAAAATCGTTGAGTACACCTTTACCCACATATGTGAAATTCAGCAAGGATGATTGTCCCAAATCAGATGAGGAAAAGGAATTCATGACCAAAATTCCCTATGAGTCTCTTGTTGGTAGTCTCATGTATGCTATGGTAGCTACAAGACCAGACATTGCATTTGCAATGGGAGTTGTAAGCAGATATATGTCTAATCTTGGCAAGAAACATTGAGAAGCAATCAAGATGATTTTGATATATTTGTGTGGCACTAAGGAAAAGTATCTATGCTTAGGTGGAAGGAAATCATCCATTATTGGTTACACAGATTTTGGCTGTGTAGACAATCGTAAGTCTATATTAGGGTACATTTTTCATTTTGTTGGAGGTGCTACCTCTTGGAGATCTCGTCTTTAAGAATGTGCAGTTGTTTCCACCACTGAAGTAGAGTATGTTGCAGCAAGTGAGGCATGTAAAGAACCATTATGGCTTTCTCATCTTGCTTCTGATATGGGTTTACCTCAGCATGTACCTCGTTTGCTCAGTGGCAATCAGAGTGTCATTGCTTTGGCTAAGAATCCGGTCTATCATGCAAAGACCAAGCACATTGAGGTGAGGTATCACTTCATTAGAGATTGCTTAGCCACTGAGTGCATTATTCTTGAGAAGGTTCACACTCAAGTTAATATTGTAGATGCTTTGACTAAAGCTCTACCACAAGATAGCTTTCGACAATGTTGTCACTTGATGGGGGTTACTTAATTCATGATCTTACACAGTCACTTCTATACTGTGTAACATGGCCATCGGGTGGGAGGTGGGAGATTATTATCATTAGCATCCATGTGAAAGGCCAAATGGCCACTGGACACTTCTTTGTATATGTTCTTTAATAAAACATATAGTGGCCTAGTCAGTCACAGAGAGTAAGTTCGATTGCATTTGTAACACCTAAAAAGTCTGTGTTCGTGCTCCCTATGTATTGTGTTTTTCTGTGTATTCTACATCCTCTGTGCAGAGTACCATGTGCGGCCCTATGAGCTTAGTTTTCTACTCCGAGGATATCTTCATGGAGCTTTTGAGAAGGAGATCACCCGTGGTGCATCACCATCAAAAAACTATAATCTATGGTTCCTTGCACATGCATGAGTATCCACATAGTTGCCTTCTAATGCATCTAGAAACAGTTATTAGAGAACATGTTTACTACAAAAATAAGATAGGAGATATTTGGTTAGCTATTGCACATGTAGATGAGACTTCTCACTAATCTCATGTATCCTCTAATAACCACTAGAGGTGAACTATGTTCAATAAATAATTTTTTATTAGTCTCCATAGGTATTGAGATCTCCTTGCGACACTCCATGTCAAATGTCTGTCATACTTCAGTTGAGAGAAGAAAACTCCTCTCCTTCCTTCCACACTTCAAGATCTAAGCAATAATGCATTATCCCTAAGCTTGTCATTTCAAACCCTCAAATCAAGGCATCTCTTGTTTGCTGAAAAAGAGCATCATAATTTCTTGTAAACACAAGGTCATTTCATAGAGTACAATCACAATTGTCTTCCTCCTCTCTTAAGAACAGAGATATTAGCATCACAAGGACATCTTTTGAAACCTAGATCCAAGAGATACTTATGAATCCATTGTTATCATGCTCTAGGGGCTTTCTAGCCTACATATAATATCCTTCAACTTATATGCCTTGTTCTCTCAATGGGGAGCCCCAAACCTTGGTGGTTGACACACATATATATCCTCCTTGAGGTCCATTTGGAAGTGCTGATTTGACATCGATGTGATAGATTGATCATCATTTATGCACATACATAGCTACTACCTCTATGATAATATTCATCCTTGCAATCAAGGTAAATGGTTCACAAAACTCAATCCCTTTGACTTGTGAGTATCCTTACGCAACAAGTCTTGTTTTATAGTTCTCCAAAGTACCATGAGAGTTGTTCTTTAGCTTCCAATCCCACTATATGCAAATGAATTTGCCCTAAAGTGGTTGATCCACTATCTCCCGAGTTCCATTCTTCATGATATTGTCATAGTCTATTTGCATGTCAGCCCTTTAATTGAGATTATGGAGTGCCTCTTGCATAATTTGTGATTATGTTGCTTGTTCTCGAATGAGCTCAACCATTAAGGCTATATTTACGATATGAAGGCTCTATTCTCTCTGATTGTCTTGTTCTATCTACAATCTGGTCTAGTGATTGTGGCATTGGGATTTTAGAAGCTTGGAGCTAACTCACCCAACCTAGCAATGGCTTTTCAGCTTGGGTGATAACAGGTTCATGACTTATAGACTTATGATTTGAGAATGATGCTTTCTACTTTTGTTCACAAGAGATAGCTCTTAGGACATGTTCATATTGGATTGTGCATTTACATTAACAGTGGTTTGATTCAATAATGATGATCTAATAAAAAGGAACTGTTTCAATTACACCTTAGATTACCAGAATATCCTATGCATAGATTAACACTCTTAAATGCTTAAATGATCAGCTCATGTTTTTTTTTTATTTGATGATCAGCTCATGTTTTCTTTTTTGTTTTGGTTTGTTTTTAATACACATACAAATACGTCAATGAAGTCTAAGAGTACGCGTGTTCACCATGCTTAAATATAGACGGTTCAAGTAACTCTAATTCTAGCAAAGGAAAATGAAACAGTCATATAAAGTATTGATTTATTAAATTGGAGAAAATAAGCTATAATTTTAGAACGCATCCTCCGGAATTCCTGCGAGGACGTGTCCCTTTCATCTGTTCGCTTTTCTTCACGTCCTAAAACTTTGCATTCCCATCCGTATGCACAAATACAAACACACATACACAATTACAAACATGCAATCACACATATCAGCACATACAGACACAGAAAACACATACAAACAACCGCACACACAGAAAAAACACTCATATGCATTTACAGGCTCACACACACACACACATGTTCCACATGCACACACACATACACACCCATAATACACACGCAATGATTTTATATATATATATATATATATATATATATAATTTTTTATACATTTTCATCATCTACAAATTTATTTTTATTCCGTGCTCATTTATAGAAGAGATGAGCTCAAACATATACATGCATATGTCAACGAAAAAAAAAAACAAGCAAAGTTATATGGCCAAGCTTGGACAAGCGAGGAGGCTATTAAAGAACAGAGAAAAAAAAAACGCAGTATAAGCTGAACTAACCACTATTTTAGGTCAAGAAGTGAGTTTATATGGGATGTTCAAGGAAATCTAGGAAAAATTTGGGATTGAAAATCCTTAGATAGGCAAGCTTCTGAACGAGGAAATTTTCTTAGATATGGGATCAAGAGAATAATCAAAATACTTGACAAAAATATTTAGTCTTCCATATTCACTTTGTAAAGTGAAATGTTCAAGAGATCAAAGCTATGGTGTAGCTCGTCTTTATGTAGACATGATGACATAGTGCAAGTGCAGATGTAGAAAGAGAGAAGTGGATAAGTTTCGTGTGCAACACCATACAGTTTATCATAAAGTTGTAGGTGGGCATGTCGGATGCTTTGGTGCATGAGAGATGTTTAAAAGAACTAATGGGTGTGCACAATGCAAGGAGGTTTCATTTATGAATCCAGGAACAATGAAAATTTAGAACTTTAAGTGTAAATATAATCTCTATTTCTTCAATGTTGGCAAACTTTTTGCCCCTGCCACCTTCTCAAGGTGGGTCCTTCTTTTCTTCTTTCTTTTCGATGCAGCATTCTTCAGTTCGAGGGTTTTTTTTCTTGCAATGGAAACATTGTTGCCTGAACTTTTTTTTGTTTCTAATTTTGGTCTCCATATTGTGAAGGGAGATGGGTGATACACTCCAAAGATGTGCCTGGTGCTTCAAAAAATTGCTCTACACTTGCCAAGATAACTTTAGAGATGATACAGACACCTTGACTTGCTAACAATGCATATAATCCATCCTAGTGCTTTGGAGTATCAATCTCAAATTGATTCATCAAAAAAGACTAGTTGATACAAAATGGATGAACCAAAAAACTTAAAACCGATGAAGCAAAAACTTGCTATTTTGGGATGGGTTGCACTCTGGAAACTAACTCAAAGCTTGCAGCCTGCTAAAAACTGAATAGATATCTTTCATACACTTTTAATTAGATAGATAATCAATCTCAAGCAACAAATTTGATGATTTTTATGAACCATACTGAGAGAAATCAAGCTAGCAACATAGGGCTCTCATCCCGACATTTCCGGAGTTAACTACTAGTATACTTAGTTAGCTTCAAATGATTGTAGCTCATAGAGTAATAGAAAAATGATGATGAAAATCAGTATGATGAAAATAGACTTATCAAATTACCTATACCAATTTAAAGCTCAGAAAAACATCTAGTATACATAGAGAACTCACTCACTTAAGTTGAGTAAAGATGAGAATTAGAACCTATAGCAACAGATGAGAACAACTTCAAAGTATAGCTAGAAAATCAATCTTTATTGAACATATTGTACATGATATGAATATACATGAATTTTGGCAAGGAGGAGCCCAATGTGTGCTTCACTTGTGGCTTGATGCTTATTCAAAATCCTTTCATAATATAGCTCTAAGTGCCACTCTAATCCACAACTACACATAGGTGTTTTTATAGTGATAATTGAATTCAAATCTTGGAGGGATTGTCCTTAAAAGTTCCTCTAAACTTGAGGAATCATCTAGCTAATCAATCATTCCTAATTCATCTCTTAGTTCATGCCTAACATGGTCACGAGTTTCTTCAATAACTTTTACTTTTAAAGGTAATAACTTTTCAAGAGTTGCAAGAGCATGTTTCTATGACTCTCTCATTGAGAGTGTGTATAAGAAATATTTACATTTATGTATGACCAAGCACTAGGCTTGGATGAAATACACCAACAGCTTTCCCTCAAGCCTAGTATGCTTGAGTCTTCAATCGTCCTTGATTTTTAGCAATCCAATCATGCTTTTGAACCTATTTCACTTGATACCATCCAATGACTTAGCCAAGATATCTACACATTGAATATTAGTGGAAACATAGGATAATTGAATATCCTTGCTCATCAGCTTCTGTTTTGCATAATGATAATGGACTTCAATATGTTTGGCTCTAGCATGGTAAACTGGATTAGATGCCACTGGTGAAGTGAACTTGTATTATCACCAAAAATATTAGGAGTTAGGATATGTAACCCCAAATCAGAGTATAAAAATTTTGACCACATAGATTCTTGTGTTGCATTTGTCAATCCTCTACATTCAGCTTCAGTAGATGATAGAGCAATAGTTGATTGCTTCTTTGAAGATCAAGAGATTAGTTCTGATCCTACAAATGACAAATGTCCAGAAGTTCTCTTCTTGTCATCCTTTGAACTAGCCGAATCTGCATCTGAGTAAAGTTTGATATCAATTTTAGAGGTGAAGGGTTAAAAAAGCCCTTCATTGATGGTGCCTTTCAAGTATTTGAGCACTCTCTTGGCTACTTCCATGTGTGGCCTCCTTAGCTTTTGCATAAATTGATTGAGTATGCTAACACTATAGCATATGTCCACCCTTGTGAGAGTTGCATAGTTCAAGCTTCCTACCAAGCTTTGATAGTTTGTGATATCTTCAATAGGTTCTCCCTCATAAGCACTTAGCTTATGATTCAACTCCATCGGTGTGTAAGAAAAAAAGGAAATGCATGAATAATGACTGAGTGGTGGGCTAGTGCTGTAACTCTAATCTCATGTAGAGGTTACCACAACACACATATAAGATCAAGGTTAGATATAAAGAGAGATATTGCTACTCATGGTAATAAAACAAGAGATTTGGTTATAATGGAAAGTGGAGTCAAGATGAGTAGAAGATGAACATAACTCAATTGAACTCAAACTCATAACTCTAATACAATGGAACTCAAACACTAAACAATATATAGATGGTTCTATCCACCCATGCACTCCCTATATGGAGCTTAGATGGTGATCTAGATAGAAGCTAGGTCAAGGGTTAAAGGCCAACACAATGGGTGATAAGATGGATACTCTAATGGTTCTTAAACACCACAAATGATAATCGTACATGGGAAGGGACCATACTTATAAGGTCCTCCAGGCCTAAGTCAACCTAGACATGGTCTAGGGTCCTAGTAGCTTGATCCATACCCAAAATAATCTCCACTGTTGATCTATGGGGTAAATCCAATGGTAGAAAGGTAGGATCAACAACCATTTGTTTGTAGCCCTTAATCTTGATTAATGCACACTTAGGATCAAGCCTAGATCCAATGGCCCACATCAAATAGACCCTTCCCCAAGTTAAGAAAGCTAATTTTGTTTCTAGCCCTTGATTTAAGTTGATCCTCACATCGGATCAACCCCAAATCTAATGGCTTAGAAGTAACCTTCCTAACTATCCATGTACGGTCTACTATGGACCTCATCTAACCTCAAAGTCACGAAACTACCAATGTCCAATACTCTCAAATGGTTGCTCCTCATAATGGGGGCCTTAAAAAATAGAGTGTTATGGGACAATGGTGCTGCTACATAAGGGTGAGGCATTGAGCATATCTAAGACCCCCGTCAATGTCCACCCCAAAATGAACTACCTTTTTGGCTTAATTCCAAGTCTTCCATGAGGGGGGAGCATTGACTATGTCTAACACCCCCCCTCAATGTCCACCTCGAGGTGAGCTATATCCTTGGCCCAATACCAAGTCTTCGAAGATGTATCTAAAGTAGATCCTTTGTAAGCACTTTGGTGAGGGTACCTACAACATTCTTCCTGATTGGACAACATGTTATTCCCAAAATCCTTCTCAAGTGTACTTGCTTGCCAAATCTTGAACATACTTCATGAGGTTTATTCCCAAGCCTTCTCAAAATTTTGACTCTAAATTTGATATCTTGTATGGTACTCCATAAGTAGATAAGACTACCAAAGACCTTCATGTAGCTCCCAATGTCTATCTACTAGTGCAATGATCTTAGGGCTTGATTCATCACATAGAATGCCTTCTTCAATTCACATAATGTGCTCTTTGAATGTGGGGCCTCAAACCTTGATGGCTGGGACACATGTATCTCCTCCTTGATGTCAACATTCAAAAGTTTTGATTCGACATCTAACATTGAGATTTGCCACTTTATCTGCACTGCTAGCATTAGTATGATGCAAATAATGATCATTAGAGCAAAAGAGTATTGAAAATCAAAACGCTTCACTAGTGAAAGTCCTTGTGTTTTCAGTGTATCTTGATAGAATTCCAAGATCCCTTGTATCATGTGCTTTACCTACCAGACCCACTTGGTGCTCGTGACCTCCCATGCTTCATTCTTCATTAAGTTGTCACAATTGGCTTGCATAACCTCCTCCCATGCCGGATCTACGAGAGCTTCATCTTTAATTATTGGCTTCATTACTTCCTTCATAATATCAACCATGATGGCTAGACTGACTATGCAAGTAGAAGCCCACTTTTTCTCCTCTATTTTGTGATCTGCTTGGTCCTTTTGCCTTCTCTTTAATAGTTGTTGGCATAGGATTACTCTAACCATAGAGCTTCTTCTTCACCCATTGCAGTGGCAATTAATATATTTGGGTGATTTTAGGTTTGTCTTCTCACCATTTGATGATAATTCTTCCTCCTAATCATAGGTAGGGATGACTCTTGGGCTAGGTACATAGTGAATTACTCCTTTGATTCATGATAAAGTGGAGGCTCCTTTATTCTCCTCCACTGCATGTGGCTGCTCCATAGACATCACATCACGACTCCCTCTGATCTTCTTTGCCTCGTGGTCATATAATATGAAAGCCCTTTGCTTTTCATAATAACCTAAGAAGATGCATCTCTTGCTTTTTGGTTCCAACTTGTTCTTTCTTTGACCTGGGACGAGAGCATAGCACACACTCTCAAAATAAAGTGTAAGACCGATGGATTCTTACCAATGTAGACTTCATGATGACTCTTTTTTTTATAAGGCAAGCTCATGCCTTCCCTCATACACATTGCTCAAAAATGGTGTGACTCTTGCATTCCATAATGCCATCATGACATGATGTGTGAGGTGTCACTGATTGACACTTTATCCCTTTGCACTTGCAAAAGCCTTCCAACTCCTCTAAGTTGAGCTCACCACCACCTCCTATTCCAAGCTTCTTTACACTTTTCCGTGGTTCATTTTCAACAAGCTGTGGTTGTTCTTTAATCTTACCAAAATCTTGAGCCTTATCACAAAGAAAGTACATCCACATCTTCCTGCTATAGTCATCGACAATCATGTAGGAAGATCCTCCCAAGGCATGTATAGACATCTTACCACACAAGTTAGCATATACCAACACTAGAGAGCTCCAAATCTTCTTCCATTGAATAAAACTCCTCAAATATCAAATCCTGAGGTCTCACCTGAGTGTTGAGTGTAATTACCCCTCCATCATAATTTGGTGGAGAATTTTGGAGACACCTTTGAGCTAGTCCCTTGCTAGTCTTCTCTATCCCTTCACAAGCCATTCCATCACATGGCTTCTTGATGTGAGTAATAGATGCCTTCACCTTCTCTCCTTTTGCAAACTTCTCTCCTTCCAATTGATTTTCTAAATTTTTAATGCATGTTTGATTTCTTACATCATAGTGACTCCTCAATATACTCCATGCCTCACTTGCCTTTAATGTACATTGAATAAGAGGTATTTGCATTCCTTATCTTCCAAGCTTGTAGAAGCTTTGCATCTGGGAGAATCACCATACTCGTCGGACAAAGGTAGGTTGTGACTCTTGCTCACTTCCCATCACCATCTCCAAAAGATCATAAGAATCAAGGATAATTGTAATCTTAAACTTCCAAATAAAATAGTTTGTACCAGCTAACTTGCCTTCACTAAAGGGTGGTGGATGAACCCATAGTGTTTGAATTTCCAAATCCATTGTAGCAACTCCACTTCCATTTCCATTTATAGATGTTAACACCTCCATAGTGTTTGTCTTTGTGTGCCATGAACATGAAGCCTTTGCCTCCCAAGAATTCTAGCGTTGAAACCTTTATCACTTTAGAACTCTAGCATTGAAGCCTTTCCTCCCAAGAACTCCAATGTTGAAGCCTTTTCTTACCATAAACTTTGGAGTTGAAGCATTTACCTCTGACAAGCTTGAGTGTTGAAGCATTACTTTCACAAATGCAAGAGTTGATTCCTTGGCCTCCACGATCTCTGCCATCTTCTATTCCTTCCTGAGCTCTAATACTATGTAAGAAAAAAAGGAAATGCATGAGTAATGACTAAGTGGTGGGCTAGAGGTGTACCTCTAATGCCATGTAGAGGTTACCACAACACACACATAAGATAAAGGTTAGATATAAAGAGAGATATTGCTACTCATGGGAATGACATGAGATTTCGTTATAATGGAAAGTGGACTCAAGATGAGTAGAAGATGAACACAACTCAATTCAACTCAAACTCATACTTCAATACAATGGAACTCAAACACTAAACAATATATAGATGGTTCTATCCACCCATGCATTCCCTATATGGAGCTTAGATGGTGATCTAGATGGAAGCTAGGTAAAGGGCTATAGGCCAACACAATGGGTACTAACATGGATACCCTAATGGTTCCAACACACCACAAAGGATAATCCTACATGGGGAGTGGACCATACTTATAAGGTCCTCCAAGCCTAAGTCATCCTACCCATGCTCTAGGGTCGTGGTAGCTTGATCCATGCCAAAAATAATCTCCATCATTGATCTATGGGGTAAATCCAATGGTAGAAAGGTAGGATCAACAACCATTTGTTTGTAGCCCTTGATCTTGATTAATCCACACTTAGGATCAAGTCTAGATCCAATGGCCCACATCAAATAGACCCTTCCCCAAGTTAAGAAAGCTACCTTTGTTTCTAGCCCTTGATTTAAGTTGATCCTCACATCGGATCAATCCCAAATCTGATGGCTTAGAAGTAACCTTCCTAGCAATCCATCTACGGTCTACTCTAGAGATCATCTGACCTAAAAGTCAGAAACCTACCAATGTCCAACACTCTCAAATATCTTTTTCTCATAATGGGAGCCTTACAAAATAGAGTGTTATGGAACAATGGTGGTGCTACATAAGGGTGAGGCATTGAGCATATCTAATAGGGTGTACCTACACACTTAGTATTCTCCATTTTAAATTTAGAGATCATGTCATGTACATACTTCCTTTGAGTGATTTAGATACCAAAATCTCTATAGACGAGTTCAAGTCCAAGAAAATAAGTGAGAGGTCCAAGATCATTGATCTTGAATTCATCCTTCATTTCAGTCTTCACCTGTTTAATCCCATTGACATCATTCCCTATAATTATAATGTCATCTACATATACACAAAGATATATAACATCTGGTCCATTCCTCTTGATGAATAAAGATGTGTTTTCTTTGCTAGATTTGGATCCTTGGTCTTGCAAGTAGGTAACTAATACGTGATTCCAAGCTCTTCGAGCTTGTTTCAAACCATGCAGAGCCTTCTTCAATTTACACACATAATTTGGATGATGTGCATCTTCATAATCAGGTGGTTGTGCCATATAAACTTCCTCTGAAATCCAACCATTGAGAAATGCATTTTTTAAATCTAATTGGTACAGCTTCCAAGTCCTAGATGCAGCAATGCTAACAAGTACTCTAATGGTAGGCATTTTAGCAATAGGTGAGAAGGTCTCTTCATAGTCCCTACCATGGGTTTGGGAAAACCCTTTGGCTATTAACCTTGCCTTGTATCTATTAATACTACCATCTGAATTTCTTTTTACTTTATAGATCCACCTTGATCCAATTACCTTCATTGATGGCTTGCTAAGAACAAGTTCCCATGTGCCATTGTCCATGAGGGCTTCAATTTCTCCATCCATTGCTTCTTTCAATTCCTTCTTGCTTTGAGCTTCTTCATATGATGTTGGTTCTTCATTGTTGGAGTCCTTAGCCATATAAATTGAATGCTTTGTGACCAAAGAGGTATCAAATCCATATCTCTGGTTTCTTTTTCTCTCTCATTGATCTTTTGAGTGGTTGATGAGAGCTTTCAGATCCTTGAGCTAAATCTTGCACCTTAGCCTTCCCTTTGTTCTTCTACAGCTTCAATTTCTCTAAATCTATCAAGTCATCTTCAGAGTCACTATCTTCATGATGCTTCGGTTCCTTTGTTGGAAGAGATGGAAAGTCTTCTTCCAAGCCATAGGTAGCTTCATTTTACTGTCATCATCAAACCAAGATTGTTTTGATCGAATGCTACATCCCTACCTACTAACTAAAAAGCCTTTGTTGGAGGGATTATACAACATGTATCCTTTTTGGTTTTGATCATATCCAATAAAGATACACTTCTCTGCTTTGGGATCCAATTTTCCTCTTATTTGAGGAGAGCATAAGTTAGAAATCCAAAGATTTTACCATGAATGCTCTAGACTTGGCCTTCTTCCATTCCATACCTTCTAGGGAGCCATACCATCTAAAGACTTTGATGGAATTCTATCTACAAGGTATGTGGTTGTTGATACAGCCTCTACCCAAAGATAAATGGGTAAACCCTTTTCATTGAGCATGGATCTAGTTGCGTCAACTATTGCTATGTTCCTTCTTTCAGTTAGTCCATTGAGCTCAAGTGTGTATTTGGTTTTCACCTCTCTTTTGATGCCTCTTTATTGTAGGAAGGTATCAAATTCAGTTGAGAAGTATTCTTCGCCACCATTTGATCTAAGCTTATTGAGACATCTACCGATTTGATTTTCTATAAGAGCAAGATACCTTTTGAAACAATTGAAGACTTCATCTTTATGCTTCATAAAGTACAAAATTGTCCATCTGCTACATTCATCAATAAAAGATATGTAATATTTTAAACCTAAAATAGAAGGTTCTTTGCTTGGACCCCACACATCCGTGTGAACAAGTTCCAATAGTTCCCGACGGATATAGCCTTTCTTGTTGAAGGGTTGTCTATGAGCTTTGCCAAGTTGACAAGCTCCACACTTGTATATCATATGTTGTTTTGTGATGTTGGGCAATCCAAGTACACTTTGATCCCTGTAAATTTGTTTCAAATTTCTCTCACTAATATGAGCAAGCCTTTTGTGCCATATCTCCAATTCAGAGAGTGTTTGAGATCCATAGCTAAATAATGCTATGCTCTTGGTGTCCTCTACTTAAAAGGTAAAGATTCTTCCTATCTTTTTTCCCTTGGCAATTCTTCTAAATCCTTGCTTAGAGTCTTCGACATATGCTCCATGTCTTGTAAACCTAACCTGCAATCCTTTCTCTGCAATTTTTCCAATGCTTATCAGATTTTTTGTTATGGTAGCTACATACAAAACCTTGCTTAGAAGATTCATGTTGCCATCTAATGTCTTGACATTACCTACTTTCTCCACTAAATGTCTTGTATCATCACCTATCTGCACTTCATGTTTATTTTTGGGATCTTCTAAGTTAGAGAGCAATGCTACATTTCCTGATACATGATTTGAGCACCCAGAGTCAATATAGAAAACATGATCATCATCCGTACCATCCTTCAATGATAGGTTCATAAGGAGTAGTGAGTCTTATTGACTTTGATATTCAGTGTAGTTGTTGTAATCCTTTCTTCCTCTATATCCATTCTGATTATTATTATTGTTGAAGTAGTTGTTTTTGTATCCTCCATTGTATCTGCCTCTATTTGATCCATATCCACCTCTATTGAATCCTCTTCCTTTGGAATTCCTTGGGTTCCTATAACATTCCTCTGTGGTATGATTAGAGTAACCAAAAATGTTACAAGATTGAGATGCTTGGGGTCTCCCCTTGCCTTGCTTTCCTCCTTTTCCTCTTCCTCTAGCTTTTCCTCTAAAGTGCTATTCATGAAATTTGGGAATTATTCAAGTCCCATTTATATTACTTACTATGTTAGCTTCTTAAATTTGAGACCAACCTTGATACCCAATTTATAATAGAATTAAAATTTTCAATTTAATATACTTCAATCAAGCGATCATAACATGTTGTAGCGTATGAATGAGTCAAAAAGTAAAACATTAGGACACAAAGAGCTATCTCAAAATCCTGTGTAATTTCCATTTTTGCTGAATAAGCCTTTCTACCTGTGAAGTTGGCCTAGAAAGTGCTACCTTCATCTTCATTCTTCTTAGACTTTGACTTATCCTTAGCTTTAGCTTTATCAGAGTATAAGGTAGAAGACTGATTATCTCTTGAGGATTCACCATTCTTGCTTATCTCTGCTTCATGTGGGAAGACTTGGCCCATAAGACTATTGAGCTCAAGCACTTGCATGTCCATGTATAGGTCCATGGCAGTTGTGAAAGATTCCCACTTGTCATCAGCCTTGATTCTATTGATGATTTGCCTTATGATTTGATCTTCTTCAATTACCTCTCAAATGCTTCCTAACTGATCAGAGATCTCGTTCATTTTGGTGGCATAATCAATCACACTTTGCTTGGGACTTTTCTTCAAGGTAGTAAACTCCATCCATAGATGGTTCGTCCTTGCTCTGGTATTTGAAGAGAAGAAGGAAGCAAGTGCTTTACAAGTTTCTCTTGAGGTCTTGCATCCTTTCGCATGAGGTAAGAGAAAATCAAAGATTGAGTTTAAGATGCAGGACTTGGCTAGTGCATCCTTTGAGCACCAAGTTGTAAGCCTTTCTTACTCTTCATGTGATGGTTGTCCTTTTCTTCTCATTGTTGGCATAACTTCATCTTCATATATGTATCCAAATAGATTTCTCCCTTGAAGGTAGGCCTCCATCCTCAGAGACTAGGCTGAGTAGTTGTTTCTATCCAATTTGTCAATGGTGAAAGGAAATCCATCTCCCATATTCATTTATTTATGATCTGATACCACTATGAAGGGAGATGGGTGATACACTCCAAAGATGTGCCTAGTGCTGCAAAAACCTACTCTACACTTTCCAAGATAACTTCAGAGATGATAAATAGACACCTTGTGCTTGTTAAGGATGCATATAAGCCATCCTAGTGCTTTGGAGTATCAATCTCAAATTGATTTATCAAAATACAATAGTTCATACAAAATGGATGAACCAAAAAACTTAAAACGGATGAAGCAAAAACTTGCTACCTTCGGATGGATTGCACTCTAAAAATTCACTCAGATCTCATAGACTACTGAAAATTGAATAGATATCTTTTGTTCTCTTTTAACTATAGAGATAATGAATCTAAAGCAACAAATTTGATGATTTTTTATGAACCATAATGAGAGAAATCAATCTAGCAACATAGGAGTGTCATCCCGACATTTGCCGAGTTAACTCCTAGTATACTTAGTCTGCTTCAAATGATTGTAGCTCATAGAGTAATAAAAAAAAATTATGATGAAAATTGGTATGATGAAAATAGAATTATTAAGTTACCTATACCAATTTAAACCTCAGCAAAAGATCAAGTATACACAGAGATCTCGCTCACTGAAGTTGACTGAAAATGAGAATCAGAACCTGTAGTAACAGATGAGAACAACTTCAAAGTCTAGAAAATCAATATGTATTGAACATATTGTACATGATATGAATGGACATGAAGCCTGAGAAGGAGGAGCATAATGTACGCTTCACTTCTGGCTTGGTGCTTGATGAAAATCTCTTCAAAATGTAGCTCTAAGTGTTTCTCTAATCCACAAATATGCATAGGTGTTTTTATAGTGATATTTGAATTCAAAGCTTGGAGGGATTGTACCTAAAAGTTCCAAAAGTTGAGGAATCATCTAGCTAATCAATCATTCCTAATTCAGCTCGTCATTCATGCCTAACATGATCATGAGTTTTTTCAATAACTTTTACTTTTCAAGGTAATAATTAGAGTTACAAGAGCATGTTTCTATGACTCTCTCATTGAGAGTGTTTATAAGAAATGTTCACATTTATGTATGATCAAGCACTAGGTTTGGATGAAATACACCAACACATCTTTCCAAGAGTCATTTTGCCACTTTTGCCATTTTTTGTGAATATAGCATGTACTTTGCTGCCACCAATCCTCGCCCTAACACTAGTTTTGTAGCAAAATAGGACATTGAAGTGTCTTGTTTTCAAAATTTTCCTAAAAATCACACACCTGGAAAAGAAATTTGAGAAAATCCTTTAACACACATATTAATTATAATTCAAAGGTTAATGACAAATTAGAACATACATTTTATCATGTTTTGTGTTCATGTTAATAGCCTCTCAGGATGCTATGGTAGTGAAGAGGATGAAAAATCCTGATCAAATGTGATTTTTATCAAAAGAAATTAAAATCCATAATACAAAACAAATAGTCGTACTCATTCCTTGAAACATAGAGCACATTTTACAAACCTGAACCTCACTTTGAAAAAATTTTCTTAAGTAAAATAAAATAAAATAAAATAAATTGCCTTTGTACACCCAAAAAAATAACTAGTTATACACGTGGTTCAAACTAACTTATGGGAATCCACAATAGTGTAAAAATATGCCACCAATCAAACACATTATGAAGACAACAACCAAATTAAAGCCTACATATTGGACTCAAAAGAATTCTTTGACATCATCCAAGGTGTACACATTCAAGTTACCAAACATAAAATGTGTGGAAAAAAAACATGGTTTACACATACAAGGCTAAATAATTTATGGATATCCACCAAAAAATTCATATCTTTGGACACAACCAAGAATCTTTAATTGTGTGGGCATCAACCAAATTCTACATATACAATCATGAATAGTTTGTGGTGTTGGAGATTCACTCACTAATTAGACATAAAGACATGAAGACATACAAAGGAACAAGAGAGACAAAGAGAAGCAAAAACAAAGCATTCAGAAAAACAAGCCTTAGTGAAGGGACAAATTCACGACTGTAATATAGTTCATAGAAACTTCCAGAAATACAAGTTTTAAATCCCGGAACAAAATGTAAATATATGAGGTAGAAGATCATAATACAATGAGCGAAGAGCAAAGAGAGAGCAGGAGAGCTTCTATATGAGTGCTATCATAGAAGCACTTGTAGTAGACACAAGTGTGCGTATGTAGAGATGAATAATAGAACCTGAACAGTCGAGTATTCATCTAAGAGAGATGGTAAGGAAGAACTACTCAGTGTAGGAGAGTTTTCCATGGCTATGAGCAAAGAGATTCCAAGCCATTTTGTACACATCTTCTCTAATAGAAAACACATGTTCATGTGGAAAGATCGAAACGCATTCTTCTCGTATGAAGAAATCTGAGTGATTTCATGTTACTATGAAAGTTAGTTAATAGTTACAGTTTCTCAGTAAATATTTTCCAGTACATCTACAAGTTAGATCTCGCAACATAGTGTAAAGTTTTTCATGAGAGATAGCTCATCTTGAAGCCAGTAGACTCAACTATAAGTTGATCAAAAGAGTTCTGTGAAACGGGACAAGTACACACAATACTGTGTCTGAAAGTAAAGGCATCCAGAACTGGTGAAGTTTTTTCTCAAACTTCAGATAGAGTTCATTCACTAAAGGAAGCTCAGGTATTACTTCCTTACTTCATCAACAATCATTTGAAGTAACTACAAATAGAATTGCAGTTGATTCCGGTAACATTCTGGTACAATTACGATGAAATTTTGGTGATTTTTCGGTGAAGTTCCGGTGATATTTTGGTGAGTACAAAACATAGTTTTGACACATCTGAGTGACGGAAAGTATATCTAACAATAAGCTAACGAAGAATTGTAAAGACTGAAGTAATCCAGATCAGAATTGAAGCCTGAAGGAAAGGCAAAGTTTTCTGTAAAGTGAGTTTTCAGATTTCACTAAGCACAATCATAAAGTTTTCAGTTTCAGGAAACTTGCTAAGCTACTGATGATTATAGAGGTGTTCTAACATCACTTTAGCTTAGTTCTTGTTGTGACGTGGCAAAATTCTGTAGCTTAGCTTGTCAAGATTTTGTTGCATCGACATCAACAAGTGGTATCAGAGCAGAAAGATTTTGAAGAGTAGAAAGATCCTCAAGAGTAAACGAAAGTGAAGACACAAGAGAATTCGAAGAACTTTCACAAGAAAGGAGAAAGCTGAGATGATCAACAACAAACGGCGTCAAGAAACATTCTGAAGTAATTCTCAAGGGTAAAGGTTTGTAAAAGGTAAAACCTTTTAACGTTACACTCACCGAAAGTAACAAAAACAAGAAGATTATGGCAGATCATATCTCTATTGACAAATTGGACAGAGATAATTATCCTGCATGGGTAATGCGAATGGAAGCCTTACTTATGAGTAAGGACTTAATGATATATGTGACAGGAGAAGAAAAGAAGCCTACTTTTGAAGACGACAATCAACCGAAGAAAGAAGAGTTAGAAGCCTTGAAGCTATGGCAGAAGAAAGATGCAACGGCAAGAGCATATATCTACAATACCGTTACAGATCATCTACTACCACACATTAGAGGTCTGGAGAAAGCGGAAGACATATGGAGTGCATTGGAAGATCATTTCCAAAACACTACTAAAGCTAGGAAGGCTAGCTTATGGTCTGAGTTTACAACGTTCAAGAAAAAGCAAAGTCAAAGCATTAGTGATTATGTCACGAAGATGAAAGACTTGGCGGACAGTCTTGGATCTATTGATGAAGATATCGAAGATCACAGGTTGATAGCACAAGTGCTTGCAGGACTGAGAGGAGATGAAAGGTGGAAACATTTCGTACTCTCAATTGAACTTTCTTTAAATCATTTTGTACCATATTTAAATCAGTTGCTTGGACTAATGTTAACATTTGAGCAAGATTTGAAGACAGACGGAGATAAAGGACATAGTTCTGCTATGTACGCAAAGAGTAAGAAGAAAAGTGACAAAGGAAAAGAGAAAGATGAAGAAGAGGTGACTACTCAAGTAAATTATGCAAGAGGAAGAGGTAACGTCAGAAAAAGAGGTAATACAAAAGGAAGAGGTAATCAGAAGAAGTCTTGTTGGATCTGTGGATTAAGCAATCATTTGGCTCATGATTGCTGGCATAATTCTCAAGGATCAAGTCAGAATCAGAATAATAATAGCAGAGGCAGAAGCGGAAGATATCAAAGAGGAAGACAAAGCCAAAGAGGTGGACATGGTAGAGGTGGAGCAAGAAGTTGGGGACAGAATTAGTCTCACAACACTACCTACTACAACTATGCGAATGATACGCAGAATGACAGTCATACAACATTGATGATGAACTTGATAAGTATGTCAGAGAATGAAGATCTCAAGGTATTCTATATTGACTCTAGTTGTTCAAATCATTTGTCAGGAAATATAGAATTGTTATCAGAACTTGAAGGAGGTATTTCAAATCATACAGTACAAATAGGTGATAACACAAAACATAATGTAAGGTCAATTGGAAAAGTAAAGTGTAAGAATGGAGCTGACCTACAAACAAATGTTTTGTATGTTCCAACAATTCCAAAGAATCTGATCAGCGTGGGACAGATAGTAGAAAAAGGTTTTCAAGTCAAGTTTACAAATGAAGGAGTATTTGTTGAAGATCCAGAGAAAGGATACAAACAAATTGTCCATGGTAAAAAGGAAGGTAGACTTTTTACTCTTAAAGTACAAGGGAATGTTGGTCAAGCTTTGATCACACATGGTGATAAAGCATTTATAGAGTTAGACCTCTGGCATAAGAGGTTAGGACACTTTAATGAAAAAGGAATCAAAACTATGGTGGAAAAACAATCTGTACGAGGATTACCAAATATGAAAAATCAATATATGATTCACAAATGTGAAGCCTGTCAGATGGGAAAAGCACACAGGCTACCATTCCAAAAGAATGGTTACAAACACGATGATTTGCTAGAGCTCATATAGATGTATGGGGACCAACAAAAGAAGGGTCTATCAGTGGCTCAAGGTATTATGTTCTTTTTATTGATGATGCAACAAGATCGATAACTCTTTATGTTTTGAAAGAGAAGTCAGAAGTGTTTGGAGCTTTCACGCATTTTCATGCATATGCCAAGAGACTTACAGGACAGAAACTCAAAAGACTAAGGTCTGATGGAGGAGGAGAATATTTTTTCTCGAGAGTTCAATGATTATCTGTGGAATGCAGGTATCAAAAGATAAATAACATGCAGGTATACACCACAACAAAATGGAGTAGCAGAAAGAAGAAATCGAACTCTAGTTGAGTTTGCAAGAGCAATGCTAAAGGAGAAGAATTGTCCAAATTATCTTTGGGCTGAGGCTATAAATACAGCTACATATCTGGTAAATAGATTACCATGTACAGCTTTAAATGGGATGACCCCTTATGAAGCTTGGTGGGGCAAGAAACCAACACTTGATCATTGTAAAGTGTTTGGATCAGTTGCTTATGCTTATGTACCATCACAACTGAGACATAAGCTTGAACCAAAAGCTGGAAAATACGTGTTCATCGGATATGATGAAAAGCAGATGGGTTATAGGTTATGGATTCCTTTAACCAAACAGTTTACTGTTTCCAGAGACGTGACATTTGATGAAGGAAAGAGTTGGTATGCAGATAAAGAGCATAGTGATGAAACAATTGAAGAAGAGGCAAGAAGGATTGAAAAAGGTAAATCACATATGCAGGTGAATGGAGATGAAGATCATATGCAGGCAAGTACGTCCAGGATCAGATCAGGCATGAGAAATGAAGATGGACCAAGATTTGATGAAGAAGTGTATTCAGATACACATGAAGAATATGAGCTAAGAAGGTCAAACAGAGTAAGGAAACAACCAACAAGGTATTCCTATGACACTTCTTATTTGACTCAGAAAAACTATGCTTACTTAGTAAAGGAAGATGAAGAACCTCAGAATTACAGTGAAGCAAAAGGTAAGGAACAATGTAGAGTTTAAAGATATGAGAAAGTATCAATCTTTAGTGGGAAGCTTGATTTACGCTACGCTAACAAGACCAGATCTTAGTTATGTAGTAGGTGTTCTCTCACAGTTCATGCATTGTCCGAAGGATCAACATTGGGTTGCAGGACAAAGAGTTCTTAGATATATCAAAAGAACTATAAAGGAAGGATTATATTATCCTTTTACGTCAGATATAAAGTTGAGAGCATATAGTGACTCAGACTGGGCAAGAAGTCAAGATGACAGAAGATCAACACATGGGTATATGATATACCTAGGAGATAAGCTTGTCAACTGGTGTTCAAGGAAGCAGCATACTGTGGCTTTATCATCAACTGAAGTTGAGTATAAAGGACTTGTGGAAGTAGCTAAAGAAGTAATATGGATGCAGACCTTGTTCAAAAGCTTGGGAATTGATCAAGGTATACCTATCATACATGGAGATAATTTGAGTTCGTTGTATCTTGTAGCAAATCCAGTATTTCATGCAAGAACAAAGCACATAGAGATTCAATATCATTTCCTAAGGGAAAAGGTAATGGAGAAGGAGATTGAAATAGTATATACTCCTACAAAAGATCAGATTGCAGATATTCTTACAAAGAGCTTGGATGGAGTAAAGACAAGCAGATTCAAAGAGATGGCAGGAATAAAAGAAAAGAAGAATATATTAAAGATCAGAGAATGCAAATTAGTGATTGAGGGGGAGCTGTTGGAGATTCACTCACTAATTAGACATAAAGACATGAAGACATACAAAGGAAGAAGAAAGACAAAGAGAAGCAGAAACAAAGCATTCAGAAAAACAAGCCTTAGTGAAGGGACAAATTCACGACTGTAATATAGTCCATAGAAACTTCCACAAATACGAGTTTTGAATCTCGGAACAAAATGTATATATATGAGGTAGAAGATCATAATACAATGAGAAAAGAGTGAAGAGAGAGCAGGAGAGTTGCTATATGAGTGTTGTCGTAGAAGCACTTGTAGTAGACACAAGTGTGTGTATGTAGAGATGAATAATAGAACCTGAATAGTCGAGTATTCATCTAAGAGAGATGGTAAGGAAGAACTACTCAGTTAGTTTTCCATGGCTATGAGCAAAGATAGGCCAAGCCATTTTGTACACACCTTCTCTAATAGAAAACACATGTTCATGTGGAAAGATCTGAACGCATTCTTCTCGTATGAAGAAATCTGAGTGATTTCATGTTACTGTGAAAGTTAGTTAACAGTTATAGTTTTCTCAGTAAATATTTTCCGGTACATCTACAAGTTAGATCTCGCAACATAGTGTAAAGTTTTTCATGAGAGATAGCTCATCTTGAAGCCAGTAGTCTCAACTATAAGTTGATCAAAAGAGTTCTGTGAAATGGGACAAGTACACACAATACTGTGTCTGAAAGTAAAGGCATCCAGAACTGGTGAAATTTTTTCTCAAACTTCAGATAGAGTTCATTCACTGAAGGAAACTCATGTATTACTTCCTTACTTCATCAACAATCATTTGAAGTAACTACAAATAGAATTGCAGTTGATTTCAACAATCATTTGAAGTAACTACAAATAGAATTGCAGTTGATTCCGGTAACATTCCAGTACAATTACAGTGAAATTTTGGTGACAGTCCGGTGAAGTTCCGGTGATATTTCGGTGAGTACAAAACATAATTTTGACACATTTGAGTGACGAAAAGTATATCTAACAATAAGCTAACGAAGAATTGTAAAGATTGAAGTAGACCAGATCAGAATTGAAGCCTGAAGGAAAGGCAAAGTTTTCTGTAAAGTGAATTTTCAGATTTCACTAAACACAGTTATAAAGTTTTCAGTTTCAGGAAACTTGCTAAGCTACTGATGATTATAGAGGTGTTCTAACATCACTTTAGCTTAGTTCTTGTTGTGACGTGGCAAAATTCCACAGCTTAGCTTGTCAAGCTTTTGTTGCGTCGACATCAACATGTGGACACATAACAAAGCATGTATGTTGATGGAAGTCATCCAATTTCTTCACATGAACCAAGAAAATAAGACATCAAACAAGGTATACACATAAGCAAACTACCAATATTTCAAAATCGACCAATTTTTTCACATCTATCTAGAGCAGAAAAAGTAGATGTATGTGTGCACACCAACCAATATATCCACATACAAATATTAATATCCAGCTAAAATAATGCCAAAATATAAAGATTTAAATTGATATCCTATTAAAAAAAACTAATTTTTACCAAGAAATAGGAGTCACATACACATAGAATCAAAAGAAAATATAGTTTTAACATATTTAATAGAATAAATTTTTGGTATTTGTTATAAGCATAAACACACAACCCCATTCACACACGCATGCATACTCAAAATAATGCTCAAAATTCCTTGATATAATACTTGACATCATAAAAATGATAGAGATCACTTCAAAACATTTCATCATTTTCATCAAGGATGCCATATTCTATTTTTCAAATGAAATATGTATGCCAATTTTCTTGTTCTCCTCATAATCACCATTGCCTATTAGATATTCTTTGACAAGATTGAGAACGAGCACATGGCGCAAAATCATGTTTTGGAATGTATAATACTTGGAATAGTATTTAAATAGTCATTATTTCACATCATAAGTTTTATTCTACCTTTGAAACTATGTTCTTTTCATGAACATAGAAATATATGCTTTTCCAATTAAGCATGAAAGTTAGTACCAAATGCAATGGATACTAGTTCAAAGTGGAGGTGTTCTAACTTTGAATAAAAATGTGAATTCATTTGGCATGAAGGTTGTCCACTGAATATTTGCCAATTTTCTTCATTCTCACTTATACACAAATTATAGTGAGCCGTTCCTCAAAAGTTGTGATAAATGGAAATGATACTAGAGAAGAAAAGTTTGGAGTGCATGTTTTAAACTTTTTGAAGTGTTCAAAACTTCTCAAGATATCCCCATATCCCCAAACACTTGCTCTACACTGTCAAAATCCATCAATAGCTATACAATTTGTCAAAATGTTTGAATTGAGTCATTTTTTCATTTACAAAAACATATCCACTCTGTCAAAATGTTTGAATTGAGTCATTTTTTGAGTTATGCTAAAACTTGAGCTGTAAAAAATTCCAAGTTTTCTTCTCATTTAATAACCCATATGAAAGTTGAAAAATGTAAAAGATTATATTTTTCTCTTTAATAACATGATGTGGGCTATCAAATCCAAGTGAATATGTCATCTAGGGCTCAAGTTTCTCATCAAGGAAAATCAAGCAAGTTGGCTTAAAAACAGGACACTTGAGTGTCCCTGAGCCACAACTCCTCCTCCATGATTAAGGTGCTGAATTCTTCAAAAGTTGAATTTAAAATATTGAGAGCAGTTAGCAAGCCATCAAACTTTGGTGGACAGATTCATACACAATGGCAAGCTACCTCCTCGCTTGAGCTTTCTCCTTTTCTTCACGTCCTAAAAATTTCCAGAAAGTAGCTCAAAGTTGCACGTTTTGCCTTCCCATCCATGTGGTAGAGTTGATGAGGGCGATCCACGTAGCCGCTTTTCCTTCCGAGAATAAGTTCAACAGAATCTCCTATTTGTGTTTCTAAAAACATTGGACTTCAAGAAATCAAAGAAGATCTAAAATGAACTATCATCATTATTGTGGTCAAATATAAAAAGGGCTTTTCTGAATTTTAGTGTTTCTGAGTAAAACGCAAATTATGAACAAGCCGCAGTCTATTGTTTTCCCAAAAAAAAAAAAAATTTGACAATATATTTATTTGCTATAAAATAAGGTCATAGCATCGATATTAGCTTGTAATACTCGCTATAAGCTCTATTGAGCATGTTGACCGAACAAAGTCTAGCTATTATAACTTTATGGAATTATTTAGCTATAAATATGGAACGCATCCTCCGGAATTCCTGCCACGTCTTCTCCCCTTCACCTGTCTTCATGTCCTTAAAAAAAATTCGTGAAGGTAGCTCAACGTTGTATGCGAATAAGTTGAACAGAATCGTAAATCTCCTATTTTTCGTTTCTACGCTGCAGATCACCACGCTGCGGACATTCCATGTGAACGTAAATTGAGGTTCACGAATTGCTGCAATATATTTGCTCATATGTAGGTAACAATAGTGAATATTCTGATTGGCAAAGTTTTAAGTTTCTACAACGAATGGAATTATAAAAAAAAAAAGAGCATTTGATCTTTTATCCATATCGCTTCTTGAGTTTCTATGGTCAAAGCTCTATACTCTACTTTAGTTGAGGATAAAGCAACTATTATGGTCAAAGCTCTATACTCTACTTTAGTTGAGGATAAAGCAACTATTGGTTGCTTCTTGGAACTCCATGACACTAGCTTTGAACCTCCAATTGTTAACTAACCAGAGGTACTTCTTCTATCATCCTTAGCTCATGCCCAATCTGCATCTGAATAGATTTTGATATCTAAATCTAAAGAGTAAGGATAGAATATACCTTCATTGATTGTATCTTGAGGTACTTACGTACTCTCTTAGCTGCATCCATGTGTGGTATTCTTGGCGATTGCATGAATTGCCTTAGTACTCCTATAATATATGAGATATCTGCTCTTATATCATGAGTATCATAGATCAAGATACCTACCAAGCTTGGATACTCTTTAATGTCTTCAATTTTCTCACCTTCATAAACAATAATTTTATGATTCATCTCCAAAGGTGTACCTCCAAGTTTAATGTTATTCAATTTGAACTTAAGATGTACGTATCTCCTCTGAGTCAAATACATTCCTGCATCTGTGTATATGTTGTACATACCTAGAAAGAATGTGAGCTCACCTAAATCATTGATTTTGAATTCCTCTTGTCACAAATGTCATCTACATATACACATAGATGGATAACCTCATTAAGATCCCTTGTGACAAATAAAGAAGGATCTGATTTGGTAGGTCTGAACCCTTGATATTATAGATATGTAACCAACTTGTAATCCCAAGCTTTAGGAGCTTGTTTTAATCCATATAATGCTTTCTTAAGTGTGCAAACATAAGATGTATGATGAGGGTTTTGAAAAGCTGGAGGTTGTGACATGTATACTTCTTCACTTATCCAAGCATTTAAAAATGCATTTTTCACATCAAGTTGGAGGAGTCTCTAATTTCTTGGAGCAGCTACATTTATCAATGTTCTTATTGTAGTCATCTTTGCAACTGGTGAGAATGTTTCCTCAAAGTCTATATCATGAGTTTGTGAGCATCCTTTGGCAGCTAATCTTGCCTTGTACATGAAAACTGGTCCATTTGAGTTTCTTTTGAGTTTGTATACCCATGTAGAAGCAATTACCTTTTGATTGGGTGATGTCCATCTCCTTCAGCGCATCTTCTTTTATTCTATCATAGCCTTTTCCCAATTGTGGTTTCCATTTGGCTCTTCATAGATTGAGGGTTCTTTTGAAATTGAGTCCTTTGCTGAGTGGATTGAATGCTTTGTAAAATATGTGGAATCATATCCAGTCCTTTTTAGTTGTATTCTCTCCTTTATTGACCTTCTGGGTACTTGCTTGGAGCACTCTCCACACTCTTGCATTGTTTTCTTTGCCTCTTGACTTCCATGGTAGAGTTACGTTTTTTTTTGTCTTCATCATACCAAGACCTTTGTTCTTCAAACACAACATCCCTACTTATAGTGAATGAAGATCATATGGTAGAGTTACGTTTTTTTTCGTCTTCATCATACCAAGACCTTTGTTCTTCAAACACAACATCCCTACTTATACTGAATTACTTGGTTGAATGATTAAAATCTATACCATCTGAGTTGAATGATATCCAATAAATACTTCCTTTGTTTCCCTTTCATCTTGCTTACCTCTAGTTTGTGAAGGTACATGAACATAAGATATCTAGCCAAACATCTTATAGTATCCAAGACTAGGTTTTCTTCCATACCATGATTCATAAGAAGTCATACCTTGAAGTGATTTGGATGGTAGTCTATTGATAAGGTACACAGCACTTGAAATAGCCTATGCTCGTAGATAATGTGGCAACCTCTTTTCTTCAAGCATTGTTCTGGCTAATCCAACCAAGTTCTTGTTTCTTCTCTCTGAAATTCTATTCAATTGAGTAGAGTACCTAGTACTCACTTCCCTCTTGATACCTTAATCCTTTAAGAACTCATCAAATTCCTTGGTGAAGTATTCTCCCCCTCCATCACATTTGAGTTCCTTGAGTGGTCTACTTGTATGATTCTCCACATGTGCTAGATACTTTTTGAAGCAATCAAACATTTCATTGTTACTCTTGATAAATTATAGAATAGTCCATCTACTATGGTCATCAATAAATGAGACATAATACATTGATCCTACCAATGAAGGTTCTTGAGGTGGTCCCCACACATCAATGTGAACTTAGTACAAAAGGTTATTGTGGATGTAGCCTTTGTGATTGATTGGTTGTATTTGTGCCTTCCCAATCTGACATGCATCACATATGTTGATTGTCTATTGCTTTGATATGTTTGTAAGTCATAGAACTCTTTGATTTCTGCATATATCTTTCAAGGTTCTTTCATTCACATGAGCCAGCCTCTTATGCAACACTTCAAGCTCACTTAGGGTTTGAGACCCAAAGTTGAATAAAGCTACATTTTGGGTTTCTTCTACTTCAAAAGTAAAGAACCTACTATGCTTCTCACCTCTAGCTATCTTCTTGAAGCCTTGACATGGATCTTCCACAAAAGCTCCATGTTGGGTGAACCTAACTTGCAAGCCTTTCTCAACTATTTGGCATACACTTGTTAGGTTTTTTCTAGTAGTGGGAACATAGAAAACCTTGCTAAGAACATTTGTCCTGCCATTGGAAGCTTTGATATTTTCAACCTTCTCCACACTATGCGTTGTGTCATGCCTTATTTGGACTTCGTGTCTATGATTTGGACTTTCCAAATCAGATAAGAGACCTATGTTGTTTGCAACATGATTTGAGCATCTTGAATCTATGTAGAATAAATGATCATCTTCTTTACCTGCCTTATGGCTTATATTCATCAAAAGCAATGAGTCTTCACGTTGTTGACCTTCAGAATAATTGTTGTAGTCCCTTTTGTTATGGCCTCCGTTGTTATTGTTGAAGTTGTTTCCACCTCTGCCTCTATTGCTACCATATCCACCTCTTCCCCTTACTTTCTAGTTCTTCCCATTGAACCAACATTTTTGAGTGGTGTGGTTGGTCTTATCATAAGTGGCACAAGTTTGAACATTTTGGACTTTTTTTGCCATGGGTTGGTCCTTTCTTCTTTCCTTTCCACTTGCTCCTGCTTGAAAAGTTGGTTTGGGAAGTCTACTCTTCATCTTCTTCCTCCTTTTTGACTTTGTGATTCTTGTCTCTCTTATCTCCATAAAGAGCACTTGTAGTGTTACCTTGACAAGAGTTACCTTCCTTCATATTATTGTTGGCCTATTGGTTGAAAAGTTCTTCAAGAAATATGTTGAAATTTGTTTGTACATCCATGATGAGATCATAAACCATGGTGAAGGATTGTCATTGCTTATCAGTTCTAATTCCATTTAGAATTTGCCTCATGATGGTCTCTTCTTCTTCAATTAGCTCTCCAATGGATATTAACTCATCTACAATCTTGTTGACCTTGGTAACGAACTCTGTGATAGTTTGTTTAGGTATCTTCTTCATTTGGTTGAACTCATTCCAAAGATGGTTCTTCCTTGATTTGATAATAGCATAAATGAAAGTCTTTAGGGCATCCCAAGTCTCTTGAGATGTCTTGCATCCTCTAATATGTGATGATAGAAAATGAGGGATAGACTTAAGTATGCATGACCTTGCTTGAGCATGCCTTGCACACCAAAGTGTTAGCTTATGGATCTCCTCTTGTGTACGTCCTCCTTTTGAACTTGGAGTAGGTCTTCATCACCTGCTACAATTCCATAAAGATCTCTACCTTGCAAATATACCTCCATTCTGATTTGCCAGGGTGTATATTTGTGTCTATCAAGCTTCTCAATCATTGAGAGAAAGACATCACCCATCTTGATCTAGTTGTGATACCACTAAGAGAACTTGAGGAAGGTTGTAAGAGGTAGAAAAGTGAGTTGCAAAGTGAAGAAGTTTGGTCCAATCAACCAGCACAAGACCATCCCTTACCCTTATGGAGAGTCAAATAGACCATATAGGCATGAAATTAGTGTAGTAAAATACACTATGGAGCATCAAGGAGAAAGAGTTCATACAATACACATAGGTTTTTGCATTGACTAGCTCAAGAAAATTTTTGTCTTTGGATGAAATGATCAACTTCAAATTCTCATAGTAGCTAGAATGATTACAATTGAAAAAATTCCTTTTTGAGGAATGCTACAAATAGGGTTTACTTTCCAAAATGCACAACATTACAAATAATAAGCAAGATAATCTTCTGGAATGAGCTTAACACTCAATAGAGGTAACCCCTATTTTTCAAGGCTATGCAAAGATAGAACCTGAGATAATAAAATGGATATTTCACCAAATCTAATCAACCAAATGTTTTGAAAATTTTTACACGTAAATTAAACATTAATGAAGTTCCAATGGAAAATTTGAAGCTCTATAGAGAGAGCAACAACCTCTGCAATTTTAGTGTTGTTGAAGAAGATGGTGCAGAGAAATGGAGCAACACAATGATGAACCAAAGTGTATGTATATTGCTTCACTATATTGTACAATGGTTTTTAAGTCTTTATATAGAATGTTGATGTGTTCCACAACTTCTACAAGTGGATTTTGAATTCCAATCAAGGCAGGATAGTTTGTTGAAGAGAATTAATTCACTTTTCTACAATCTCAGAAAAGTGAAGATCTAATTTAATCTACTTTTTGGTGATTGATTGACTGTCAAGCTCAACTACTTCAAATTCGTGCAATGTGAGCTCTCTTTTTCTCACTTTAAATGTTTGAAACTCTAAGCTTTTACATTGGTAAATGATCCATAAAAAATATTTATGAAAAATACCAAACAAAAACACAAATTAAAATCTATTCAATGGGGAACTTTGACACAATTCAAATGATGAGTTTTTGATGTAGAGCTAATCCACGTCAAGGATAGTGTAAGCTTGATGTTCCAACACTTCATATATGATACTTATACTTATTTTCAAGCACAAAAGTGTTCTAAGGTGTGCAAAATGTTTGGATTTTTAAGGCTAAACATAGATATTCTAAAGTTTATTTCCCTAATTGGTTTAGCCTTTGATTTTCGCTTGAAACATGATTGAGTGTTTAGGTAGAAACCTTGGCTCTAACCCCTAGGGTATTTATTCATATGAGCTCTCAATTGAGTGGTTGTGACTCCTAGGCTTGATTTATCCTCAAGTATGGGAACCTTAGTCTTGGGAGAAGCTCCTCTAAGTACCATGTTGGGTTGTACATGAGAGGAGAATCCTCATTTGAATTAAAATGCATGTCATAGCCTTTGGAAAAGTAGAAGGCATGTGATGAACCTTGGAAAAGTTTCGATGTGAGGGAAACTTGTGTGGACACTTGGATAAGCCAAAAGACATGCACTCCATTGGCCTAGAGATATATACATGGATGGAGTTGGATGGGCTATGGTGCTATTAGTTAGCTTTGGTAACGAGTTCATTTGATAGGGAATTTGTAGTTATACAACACTTTACAATATCGAATTAATTAGAAGTGAATGTTATGTACATGTTCTATATAGGGAGAAAAACAAACTTCGACCAAAAAACATCAAATGTATGTCCTAAGGGTAGAAAAATACTGAGATTTCTTATAAGCTTTATGTCCCTGAGGCTAACAAGACCATGAGAAGTCATGATGTGGTGTTTAAGATGGAGAGACCACATGTAATGGATGATAAAAAGAGATCTTTCACTTTATCATCAAGTATAGGGGCAATCAAATATGAACATGTCCCAAGACAAGAGAGAAGGAAGCATCACCTTCAAATGATAAGTCTTAAATTCACCAACCTTTCATCACCCAAATGGAAAAGCTCTCGCCATGCTACGTGAGTTAGCTCTATGCTTCTAAAAATCCCATCCCACAATCACTAGAACAAATCATAGATGGAAGGAAACCACCCATGCTATAAATACAACCTTGATGATTGATCTCATTCAAAGACAAGCAAAGTAACCAACAAGTATGAAAAAGGCACTCCATGAGCTAGATTGGAGGGCTACCATGCAAATAGAATACATTAATATAATGAGGAGTGGAACTTTGGAGCTAATGGATCGATTCCCTAAGTTCATAGTCATTAGTAGAAATTAGATCGAAAGTTATAATAAAAGGCTCATGGTACTTTAAACAAATGTAAATCAAGACTTGTTGCATAGGGTTACTCACAAGTCAAAGAGATTGAGGTTTTTGAGTCATTTTTCTCTACCACAATGATGAATACTATTTGAGTAGTACTTTCATTGGCTATGCATGAACAATGCCCACTTGATACAATGGATGTCAAATCAGCATTGTTGAATAGAAACATCAATGAGAAGGTATATGTGTTTCATCCACCAAAGTATGAGGATTCCCATTTAGAGAAAAAAATTATTGTTGATATATTTAGCTAGTGATGTGTGTGAACACTCTAGGACCACCAAGGCACTTTTTCCCCTCTTTAGGAGGTTTTTCCCCTGGCTTGTATATACGCCTATTGCCCTAATGGGCTACTTATCTTTGTACATTCTAATGGTAATACATTCAATCCTGTGTGTTGTGCTCCAAGCTTCTTCTTCTTCCTTGTGTTGTTCGTGTGCTTCTGTAGACGTCTAACTCCAACCATTGGTATCCGAGCAAGTCACTGTTTCATCTAGGGCATCGTCATCACCTCTCCGGTTGTAGTCTCATATTCACACAAATTTTGGTGAGCATACTCAGGGCGTTTTAGAGATCAAAACAGCTTTGTAATGTGGTGCCAAAATCGTGATTTGAGCTTGTTTCGGCCTCCAAATGCACCATCACAGTGCTTGTAGGCTATTTCATCTTTTTGTGCCAAAGGTATATACCAATTTCGGTTCTCCAGTATAAGTGCCTCGAAGTCTGCTACAAGTTTAGCGGAATTCATCTTGGCAGTTCTGTTCAACTTTTTGAGATACAGTCAATTTTCTGCATCAAGGTATTTTAGTCATCGGCCATGGCTGAAAGTAGTGATGTATTCCATATGTTGGATGTTGAGGATAAGTTGGATGGTACCAACTACCCATTATGGTATTATATGATGCGACATGTATTGGTTGCAAAAGGACTGTGGAACATTGTGCAAGGTGTTGAAATATGTCCTGTTACACTTGCGAATACAGGTACTGGAGCTGATGGAGATGGTGTTGAAGATGATGATATTCCGCAAGTTCCTTTTCATGCTACAGTTTCTATTGCACCTATTGTAGAGAAAATTTTTTGGGATGGCAGAGATGCCCAAGCACATGCATTGATAGCTTTGTCTGCCAAACATGCCATTATTCCTCACATTCGCTCTTGCAGAACAACTAAGGATGCTTGGGATACACGTACCACATTGTACCAAGCTAGGAATGAGGCTCGTGTTGCTTACTCCAAAAATGGTTGGAAAGTGAGCACATGAATGAAGGTGATGCTCCAGACAGTTTTCTGACAAAGATTAAGGATTTGAAGGAACAGTGGATTTTTGTTGATAAAGTCCTTCCTGAAAGCTCACTTGTGCAGACCGCTTTGAACGATCTTCCTGATTCATATCAAAGTTTTGCTTCAACTCTTTATTTAATGATGAAAGATAATCCAAATGCATTGTCATTTGAAGAGTTAGTTTTTGTTCTATTGCAGGAAGATCAATCTCGGAAGAATAGCTCTATTATGTGTGTTGCAGTTCAAGCTTTGCTAGCTAGTTAGAAGGGCAAAGGAAAATGGAGCTCGTCGACTAGTAAGCAGAAATCTGCTAATTCTGCACAATCGAAGAAGGAAGACAAAGATCAGAAGAAATCAGAAAAGCAAAAATTGTTTTGTAAATATTGTAAAGCAAATGATCATGTCATTAAGAGATGTACAAAATTGGCTGCTAAAGAGGGAAAGAAGAAAGAGGCTAGAATGGTTGTTGCAGAGGCCTCTACTTTGAAAAACGGAGTCTGCTAATCTTGTGCAGGAGGAAGAATGGGTGTTTACTACTATTTGCAATTTTGACCCATCTTCTCATGAGCAGTGCATGTGTGCAGTAGACTCAGATGTTTGGTACTTTGATAGTGGGGTGACCAAACATATAACCTCGTAGTGCAGTTTCTTCTCTTCACTCGAGCCTGCCCCTACAGGGAATACTGTTACATGCGCCAACAACTCCTCTTATCCCGTTATGGGAGTTGGTAAGATCATTCTAACTACTATTGATGGTAGTTCTTTCACCTTGTCAGATGCTTTATTTGTGCCAGGGATCAAGAAGAATCTGTTATCAGTTTCTCCATTAGCCAAGATTGGCTTGGTTGTGAAATTTTTTTATCAGAGATGTACAGTTCATGATCTGTCAAATGGCGATGTTATTATTGCTTCTGGCATTTTATGTCGTGGGCTGTATAAGCTCATAGACTATGAAAAATCTATGAATGATTTGGCATGTGTAGTACATGATTCTCAGGCTATGTCAGATGCAAAGCTTTGGCATGCATGCTTTGGTCATCTGAACTTTGCTAATTTGTTATGCCTGCAAAAATCTGAAATGGTGTCCTCTTTGCCCAAACTTGAGGCTCCCAGTAAACATGTATGTGAAGGCTGTATTTTGGGCAAAATGCAGCGTTCCTCATTTCCAAAAGATAGTTCACTTTGGGCTACTCAGAAATTGTAGCTTGTTCATAGTGATGTCTATAGTCCTATGCAGACACCCTCTTTTGGAAATTATTTTTACTTCGTGACTTTCATTGATGATTTTTCCATGCATGCATGGGTATATCCATTGAAAGAAAAGTCCCAAGTGTTCATGTGCTTCAAATAGTTTTTGGTTTTGGCTGAAAATCTATCAGCCTGTAAAATGGGCACCCTCCACCATTTTGATTGAGGGGGGCAATAAATGTCTTCTGATTTTAATGCATTTCTGGTTGAACCTGGGATAAAACACCAGTCTACAGTTTCGTATACACCTCGACAAAATGGATTTTCTCAATGAAAGAACAGGTCACTCATGGAGATGGCGAGGTGTATGGTCAAAAGTCAAGCTTTACCACATAGTTTATGGCTTGAGGCTATTATGTGTGCAGCATATGTACTTAATAGGTATCCCACTAAAGCACTATAGTCAATCAGTCCATATGAGGCATGGCATGGTTGCAAGCCATCTGTAGCTCATCTGCGTGTTTTTGGTTGTTTGGCATATGCATTAGTGCTAAACAACATCGCAGAAAATTGGATGATAAAGTAATAAAATGTATTTTTGTTGGGTATAGTTCTGAAAGTAAAGGCTATCATCTATATCATCCATAGACTAAACGCATTCTGGTTAGCCGTGACGTTCTTTTTGTGGAAGATGCTATTTAGCCATTTCTTTCATGTGTACTAAGGAGACATCTCTTAGCTCCAAAGACATGCATGATACTTTGCTGCCTCTTTTTATAGGCAGACAATCTAGTGCTAGTCCTAATGAGGCAACTTCTCAGCCATTCCAGGTTTCATATGATGATGCAAATCATTCCATTTCTAATGCAGATTTGCATGATGCACTTGTTGATGAGAGAACTGATATTGAGAACGCAAAAACTATGCCAAAATGGCTAGTGCAGACTTTGCATGACAGCAAATTAGATGCACCTCTGTCATACCGTACTCGATCAGGCTCTCATAGTGCCTCTTTTGCATCATATTGATATGCTATAGCTGCATCTAGTCTTGGTGATGAGAATGAACCTGTTTCTTTTGATGAAGCACAAAATTCAAAAAATTGGATGGCTGTTATGCAATCTGAATATGATGTTATAATGAAGAATGGTACTTGGTCTTTATGTGACTTGCCTCCTGGAAAGAAGGCCATTGGCACAAAGTGGGTATACAAGCTGAAGGGTAAGCCTGATGGAACAGTTGACACGTATAAGGCTAGGCTTGTTGCAAAGGGTTATACGCAGGAAAGAGGCATTGATTTTGATGAGACCTTTGCACCTACTTGCCGAATGACTATTGTTCATAGCATTTGTGCACTTGCAGTTCATCATGATTGGAATGTACATCAATTGGATATAAAAACATCATTTTTGAATGGCAACTTGCATGAAGAAGTGTATGTTTTTTAGCCCCGTGGCTTTGTGCAAAAAGGGCATGAGGACTAGGTGTGCAAGTTAAAGAAGGCATTATATGGTTTAAAGCAAGCACCACTTGCTTGGTATGAAAAGATACATGCCTATCTAATTGCACATGGTTTTGAGAGCACTCCAACTGAAAGCACCTTATATGTTAAGCATGCTAATGATATACTTGTGATTTATGTTTATGACATGCTTCTCACTAGTCCTCATGAGAGCCATACTGTTGATTTTAAGGTTGATTTGCATGCCTCATTTGAGATGTCTGATTTGGGGCATTTGCATCACTATTTGGGCATTCACTTTATGCACGTTGATGGTGGAATGGCTTTGTGTCAAACAAAATATATTGACACATTATTGTAGTATTTTGGCCTTGAAGACTGTAAACCTATAGCCAGTCCTATGGAGACAGGTTTACGATTGAGTCTTCATGATGTTGGAGATGCATTTGATGTTGTTCTCTATCAACAGGCTCTTGGATGCTTGATTTACTTATGCATTAATCGGCCAGATATTCAGTTTGTTGTCTCACAGATGAGGAGGTTTATGCATTGCCCAGGTGTCAAGCATTGTCAGGCGGTTAAGTGCATCTTTTGCTACTTGAGTGGTACCCGTCTACTTGGGTTGTTTTATCCCAAGGGGGGATCCCTACCACAAGATTTGCATGCTTTTTTTTACTCTGACAAGGTTGGTTGCTATGACACTCATGTATCCACTAGTGGTTTTTGCTTCATTCTTGGTAGCTCATGTATATATTGGTTGAGCAAGAAGCAGCCTACTATGGACACTTCCGGTTGTGAGGCTGAGTATAGGGCAGCTTTCACAACGACTGTTGAGTGTGTGTGGCTCAGATGCCTTATGGCTGATTTGGGTGTTGGTCAGTCTTCTGCCATGAGCATCTTCACTGACAATCAGAGCACATTGGCACTTGCGAGGAACCCTGTGTTCCATGCTCGCACTAAGCACATTGAGTTGCATTATCATTATGTCAGGGAGAGGTTCTCTGCTGGGGAGATCAGCTTAGCATATGTGCCCATGTACGAGAACATTGCAGAACTTTTCATGAAGGCTCTGCCTAGGGAGAAGTTTGAAGCTTTCTATAAAGCTTTGGTCTTACTTCCTTTTGTGGAGTGATTTCCACATAGCTTGGCACTGCCAAAATCATTGGAAGGAGAGCATGCACATAATCAAGTTCATGGAAGGAACCATTGACTATTGTATTCTCTATGAGAACACATCATCTTTGGTTAGATACTTTGACCCAAATTGGGTAGGGGTAATTGATTCCACAAAATCGGTCTCTACATATTTCTTTTCTCTAGGATCAAGAAAGTTCTCTTGGGTCAGTAAGAATCAACCAGCTGTATCATTATCTTCTATTGAAGCTAAGACCAAAGAAATATGTGTTGTAGCATCTGAAGCAATATGGTTGAGGAGGATCATATGTCACATAGGCTTACAAGGAAAAGAGGCTACAAGGTTGAAGTGTCACAACCAAAGTTGTATGACCATCACCAAAAATCTTGTTTTCCATGCATGTACCAAGCATATAGAAATTCAGTATCACTATGTGCTTTGATTGGTATTGGATGGAGTCATGGGGACAAAATATTTTCCAACTAAAGAAAATGGAGCAGATGTCTTCACTGATGCATTTGGAGGAAAGAAACGTCATGGGCACTCTAGAAATCTTGGTATTCGACCAAGGATTTAGTTCACCATAAGGTGGAAATCCAAGGGGCTCTTAGATGTACTCAATACTCCACCGTGAGATGGCCACAAATGATCCATGGTGCTCTAACTTGCAAGACCCCCATTATGAGGAGAAGCCATTGTAAGAGCCAATAAATTTGTGGAACCCTAAATTCCAAGTTAGATGAAGTCTATGTGTGGTCATCGATGATAGTAGATGACCTTTATGAGCCTAGCCATCGAGTTAGTTAGACATAAACCATTTACTTGCTAGTTAAAGCAAAAATAAAGATCTTGTATTGGTGTAGCCTCCCCATAAAACCTTAATGGTTTAAATATAGAGAGGAGCTTGACTTCTTTTGTACAGTTTGGGTCTAGTGTTGGATTTTGAGGTCTGCGAAAGCACGCGAACAACACAAGGAAGAAGAAGAATCTTGCAACACAACACACAATACTGAATGTATTACCAAGAGAAATGTACAAAGATATATGACTCTTTAGGGTTATAGGCGTATATACAAGTCGGGGGGGAAACCTGCTAAAGAGGGAAAAAAGCTCCCCAGAGGTCCTAGTGTGTTCACACACATCACTACGTAAATATATCAGCAGATCCCCCCTAGGAGTTATGCGGTGAACAAGGAGTTGGCACTCATGTATAAGGAAGTGCCAAGCTATGTGGAATCAATCCACGAAATGAAGTAAGCCCAAAGCTTTGCAAAAAGCTTCAAACATCTCCCTAGGTAGAGCTTTTATGGAAAGATTTGCAATGTTCTTTTGTGTGGGCACATATGCCAAACTGATCTCTCTAGAAGAGAACCTCTCCCTCACATAATGATAGTGCATCTCAATGTGCTTAGTGCGAGCATGGAACACAAGGTTCCTCACGATTGCCAATGTGCTCTAATCGTCAATGAAGATGGTGGTGGTAGAAGACTTACCAACATCCAAATCAACCACAAGGCATCCGAGCCACACACATTTAACAGTCATTATGAAAGTTGTCCTATACTCAGCCTCACAACTAGAAGTGGCCACAGTATGCTGCTTCTTGCTCAACCAACATACGCATGAGCTACCAAGCATAAAGCAAAATCCACTAATGGACACACAAGTGTCATAGCAACCAGCCCAATCAAAGTCGGAAAATGCATGTAAATTTGGGGTTAGTGATCCCCCCTTGGGATTAAACAATCCAAGTAGCCGAGGTACCACTCAAGTACATCAAGATGCTCTTAACCACCTACCAATGCTTGACACCTGGGCAATGCATATACCTGCTCATTTGTGAGAAAAAAATTGAAAAAAATTGAATATATGGCTCAGTAATGCATAAGTAAAGCAAGCATCCAATAGCCTACTGATAGAGAACATCATCAAATGCATCTCTCGCATCATGAAGCTCAACCATAAACCTGTTTCCATAGGAATGGCAATAGGTTTGTAGCCTTCAAGGCCAAAATGCTACAATAATGTGTCAATATATTTTGTTTGACACAAAACTATTCTGCCATCAACTTGCATAAATTGAATGCCCAGATAATGATGCAAATGCCCCAAATGTGACATCTCAAATGAGGCATGCAAATCAGCCTTAAAATCAGTGATATGCTTCTCATGAGGACTAGTGAGCAACATGTCATCAACATAGACAACAATGATGAGAAGCACATCATTTGCATGCTTAATATATAAGGCGCTCTCAATTGGACTATTCTTAAATCCGTGTGCAATTAGGTAGTCATGTATCTTTTCATACCAAGCACGTGGTGCTTGCTTCAAACCATATAATGCCTTTTTTAACCTGCACACTTTGTTTTCATGCCATTTTTGCACAAAACCACGAGGCTCAAAAACATACACTTCTTCATGCAAGTCACCATTCAAAAATGCAGTTTTAATGTCCAAATGATGTATGTTACAACCGTGATGAGCTACAAGTGCATAGATGCTATGAATATTAGTCATTCAACATGTGAAAGCAAAGGTTTTATCAAAATCAATGCCTCTTTCTTGAGCATAACCCTTTGCAACAAGCCTAGCCTTATACGCGTCAACTAATCATTCATGGTTATGCTTCAGTTTGTATACCCACTTAGTGCCAATGGCCTTCCTGTGAGGAGTCTAGTCGCATGAAGACCATGTACCATTTTTCATAATAGCATCATATTCTAATTGCATAGCAGTCATCCAATTTTTTGAATATTGTGCTTCATCAAATGAAACAGGCTCATTCTCATCACAGAGACTAGAGGCAGCCATATCATAACAATTTGATGCACAAGGAGCACTATGAGAGCATGAACGAGTACGATTATGAGAGAGGTGCATCTAATTTGGTATCTCTCAAAGTCTACACCAACCATTTAGGAATAGTTTTTGCCTCATCTATATCAGTTCTCTCATCAATAAGTGCATCATGTAAATTCAAATGGAATGATCTACATCATCATGGGAAACTTCTAAAGGCTAAGAAATTGCCTCATTTGGACCAGCGCTAGAGTGTCCACCTGTAAAAACAGGTAGTAAAGTGTCATACATATCTTTGGAGCTAATAGATGTATCCTTAGTACATGAAAGTAATGGCTGAATTGCATCTTCCACAAAAACATCACAGCTAATTAAAATGCATTTAGTATGTGGATGATATAGATGATAGCCTTTGCTTTCAAAGCTGTACCCAACAAAATTATAGTTCACTACTTTATCATCTAGTTTCATACGTTGTTGTTCAAGCACTAATGCATATGCCAAACAACCAAAAACATGCAGATGAGCAACAGATGGCTTGCGACCATGCCAAGCATCATGATAGACTCCATTACTCTACTAGGACACCTGTTAAGTACATATGTTGCACACATAACAACCTCAAGTCAAAAACTATGTGGTAAAGCTTGAGTCAACCATACACCTTCCCATGTCCATGAGTGACCTATTCTTCCTTTTAGCAACTCCATTTTGTTGAGGTGTATACGGAACTATACACTGATGTTTTATCCCACATTCAGCCAGAAGTGCATTAAAGTCAGAAGACATATATTCCCCCCATCGATCAGAATGAAAGGTTCCCATTTTACATGCTGATAGATTTTTAGCCAAAATCAGAAACTGTTTGAAGCACATAAACACTTTAGAATTTGCTTTCAGTGGATATACCCATGCATGCCTAGAAAAATCATCAATTAAAGTCATGAAGTAAAGATAGTTCCCAAAACAAAGTGTCTAAAGAAATCACTGTGAACAAGCTGCAATTTTTTAGTAGCTCAAATTGAACCATCTTTTGGGAATAAGGAAAGTTGCATTTTACCCAAAATACAACCTTCACAAACATGTTTACCAGGTGCTCAAGTTTGGGCAAAGAGGACATCATTTTAGGTTTTTGCATGCGTAGAAAACTAGTGAAATTCAAATGACCAAAGCGTGCATGCCAAAGCTTTGCATCTGACATACCCTTAGAATCATTTACTGCACATGTTGAATCATTCATAGATTTTTCATCATCTATGATTTTATGCACCCCATGACATAAAATGCGAGAAGCAATAATGACATCACCATTTGATAGATCAATAATGTCATCAACACATTTCACAACCAAGCCAAGCTTAGCTAATGCTGAAACCTATAACAGATTTTTCTTGATCCCTAGCAGAAATAAAGCATCCAACAATGTAAAAGAACTACCATCAGCAATAGTTTGAATGATCTTACCAACTCCCATAACAAGATAAGAGGAGTTATTGGCACGAGATAGTATTTCCTATAGGGGCAAGGTCAAGTGAAGTGAAGAAATTATGTTGTGAGGTAATATGTTTGGTTGCCCCACTATCAAAGTAACAAACATCTGAGTCTACTATAGACATACACTATTCATGAGAAGATGGTTCATAACTGCAAATAGTGGTAAATGCCCATTCTTCATTCTGCACAAGATTACCAGACTCTGTTTTGGGTGTAGAGGCCTCTACAACAACCATTCCAGCCTCTTTCTTCTTTGCCTCTTTTCTAGCCAGTTTTGGACGACTTTTTATGACATGATCATTTCCTTTATAGTATTTGCAAAATAGTTTCTGCTTTTCTATTTTCTTCTCATCTTTGTCATCTTTGTTTGATTGTGCAGAATTAGCAGATTTTTGCTTACTAGTAGATGAGATCCATTTACCTTTGCCCTTTTGACTAGCTAGGAAGGCTTAATCTACAACACGCATAATGGATGTGTTCTGCCTATATTGATCTTGCAAAAAAACGAAGACTAAATCCTTGAATTTTAAGGCATTTGGATTGCCTTTCATCATCAATCAAAGAGTAGAAGCAAAAATCTTATATGAATTTGGAAGATCATTCAAAACAATCTACACAAGTGAACTGTGAGGCAAGATTTCATCAACAAAATCAACTGCTCCTTCAAATCTTTGATATTTGCCAAAAAATTGTCCATGGAATCTCCTTCATTCATGTGCTCACTCTCCAGCTATTTTTGGAGGTAAGCAACACGAGCCTCATTCCTTGCTTGATATAAAGTGGTAGGTGTATCCCATGCATCCTTTGCAGTTCTACAGGAGTGAATGTGAGGAATAATGGCACGTTTGACAACATCAATGCATGTGTCTGAGCATCTCTGCCATCCCAAGAAAGTTGCTCTACAATAGGTGCAACAGAAACCGTAGCATGAAGAGGAACCTCAAGAATATCACCATCTTCAATGTCATCTACATCACCTTCAATAACTGTGTTTGTAGGTGTAATAAGACATTTTTCAACACCCTGCACAATATTCCACAATACTTTTGCAACCAATACATGAAGCATCACATAAGCCCATGATGGGTGATTGGTACCATCCAACTTATCCTCAACAACCAACATACAAAATACATCACTACTTTCTGCCATGGCCACTGACTAAAATACCCTGATGTAGAAAAATGATTGTATCTCAAAAACATGAACAAAACTATGGTGTTGAGTTATGCTAAACCTCTAGCAGACTTTGAGGCACTTATACTAGCAAATCAAAACTTATATATATCTTCTGCACAAAAAGATGGAATTGCCTGCACAAGCACTCTGATACTGCATTCAGAGGTCGAAATAAGCTGAGATCATGATTTCAACACAATAGAGTGAAGCCTTTTTGAACTCATATCCACCCTGAGTATGCTCACCAAATTTTGTCTGATTCTGAGATTGTGACAGAAGGGTTGTCAATGACGCCATAGATGAAGCAGCAACCTGCTCAGATACCAATTGTTGGAGTTTTAGGCCTGCGGAAGCACGTGAACAACACACGAAAGAAGAAGAGTCTTGAAGCACAACATAGAATACTGAATGTATCACTAAGAGAAATGTACAAATAAATATGACCCATTGGGGTTATAGGCGTATATACAAGCTAGGGGGAAAAAACTTCCTAGAGAGGGAAAAGAGTGCCCCGGTGATCCTAGTGTGTTCACACACATCACTACCTAAATATATCAACATCTATCCCCCTTGCCTACAGGGTTGAGAGATAGTGCTTGTGGTCATGGAGATATTGTCTGACATTATGTTTGGTCAATTGTTTCATCTCTCTTTATTGTATTTTTCTATACTAAATCCCATTGTAAATGTTGTATAAGCATAGTCTATGCAAAGCTTTTCATATCATTGCACACTTATAATCATAGTCTATGTAGTGTGCATTGGTTGCCATCTAAGCTCCATATTGGGAGCACACAGGTGGACAACACCATATTTGTAGTTGCATTCCTAGTGGCCAGTTGATAATTAGAGTTCTCTATGTCTCATTCTACATCTCTGTTTGTTTGCATTTTTCTCAAATCTTTGTATTCGTCATTTGCACTTTTCTATTATTACTTATGGGCTCAAAAAAACTCAACAAATGTTAAGAGAGAGAAATTAGGGGGACACTACCTACCTGGGTTTCTTTATTTCTGAAAAGTAACCATGTGATTTACTAATAGTCCCTTGTTGAGGCACATTCCCTTGTTGTTAATAATTTCACCATTAAACTTCAATATTTTGTAGACCGTGGAGACGTGAGTTTGTAAAACCATTGTCTACGTGTGCACTTTAGTGATGGAATAAAGCTTTGCAGATTTAAATAAATGGAAAATATTCAACCTATTATAGAATGAAGACTCAAGCATGCTTTATCTTGAGGGGGAGATGTTGGAACATCAAGCTTACACTATGCTTGAGGTGGATAAGCTCTACATCAAATATTCATCATTTGAATTGTGTAAAAGTTTCCCATTGAAGAGATTTTTATTTGTGCTCATTTTTGCTATTCTTCATAAGGATATTTTATGGATCATTTACCAATGTAAAAGCATAGAATTTTACACATGTAAAAGGAGAAAACAAGAGCTCACATTCCATAAATTTGAGGTGGTTGAGCTTGACAATCAATCAGTCACCAAAAGTAGATCAAATTAGATCTTCATTTTTCATAGATTATAGGAAAGTCAATTGATTCTCTTCCACTTGATTTGAATTCGAACTCCACTTCTAGAAGTTTTTTTTTTAATGGAGGTTCGGACAAGGCCTACTCCCAAGGCTTTAACTTAGAGATTGCAACTATACAAGGAAGGGCATAGTACCCATGGGACCCCCCTTACTGCACAAGAACAGGGGTTTACAAAGTTGGGTTAAACTACGGTCACATCTACCGCGGGGCACATCAAGTGGTGGCATAGCCACATGATACATTCCGTGATTAACATGTCCTTTACATGTAGCCGGTGGGGGTAGAACCCTCGCCTCCGCCTCAAGAGGCGAGCGGCCCAACCACCCAAACAACGGCCTAGGACCCACTTGTAGAAGTTGTTTGAACACTTAAAGATTCTGTATAAATACTTTAAAACCATTGTGCAATACATTGAAGCAATATACATACATTGTTGTGTTGCTCCATTTCTTTACATCATCTTCTTCAACAACAATGAACTTGTAGAGGCTTATGCTCTCTCTATAGATCTTTGAATTGGAGGATTGAGCATTCCTTGGAAATTTATTAGTTTCTAGTGCATGTGTACAAATTTTCAAAGCATTTGGTTAAGTATATTTGGAGAAATCTCAATTTTAATGTATTTGTGTCTATCTTTGTGCATCAATGAAAAATAAGGGGTACATCTATTGAGTGCTAAGTTCATTCCAGAAGCATATCTTGCTTATTACTTTTATTCTTCTGCATTTAGGACACTAAAACCTATGTGTATCAATCCTCTAAAAGGAATTTTTTCAATTGTAAGCATGCACAGTACTATGAGCATTTGAAGTTGATCATTTCATCCAAAGATAGCAAGTTTTTTGAGCTAGTCAATGCACAAACCTCTCTGTTTTGTATCAACTCTTTCTCTTTGATGCTCCAAAGTACATAGTGGATTTTATTGCACTAATCACATGCCTCGGTCTATTTAACTCTCCAAAATGTTAGGGATTGGTCTTTTGCTAGTTGGCTGGACCAAACTTCTTCACTTCGCAACTCACTTTTCTACCTCCTACAAGCTTCTCCAAGTTCTCTTAATCGTATCAGAGCTAGATCAAGAAGGGTGATCGCTTTCCCTCAATGATTGAAACGATTGATAGACACAACTATGTGGCTTGGAAATTCATAATGGAGGCCTATTCGCAAGGTAGAAATCTTAATGGAATTGTAGTAGGTGATGAAGTTATGCCTACTCCAAGATCCAAACGAGGGCCTACAAAAGAGGAGAAAGATAAGCTCACACTTTGGTTTGCAAGGGATGTTCAAGCAAGTTCATACATACTAAACTCTATCTTTGATTTTCTATTACCACATATTAGAGGATGCAAGATATCTCAAGGGTTGCTTAGGCTGTCCTACAGAATTTCTTTTGTGCTAGTACCAAAGCAAGGAAGAACCATCTTTGGAATGCGTTCAACCAAATGAAGAAGAGACCTAAACAAACTATCATAGATTTCATTACCAAGGTCAAGGAGTTTGTAGATGATTTAACATCCATTAGAGAGTTGATTGGAGAAGAGGCCATCATGAGGCAGATTCTAAATGGAATTAGAACTAATAAGCAATGGCAATCATTCACCAGGGATTATGATCTCATCATGGACATACAAACCCTAGATTTAACAGATTCCTTGGAAAACTCTTCAACTAAGATGCCAAAAATAATATGACGGAAGGTAACTCTTATCAAGGTAATGATACAAGTGCTCTTTATAAAGAAAAGAGAGACAAGAAGCACAAGGGCAAGAAGAAGGAGGAGGATGAAGAGGAGACTTCCCAAGCCAACTTTGCAAGCAAGAGCAAGTGGATAGGGAAGAAGAAAGGACGAAAGCATGGCAAACCAGAAGGCAAAAATGTTCAACCTTGTGCCATCTGCGATAAGACCAACCACACCACTCAGAATTTTTGGTTCAATGGGAAGACCCAGAAAGGAAGTGGAAGAGGTGGATATAGTAGCAATAGAGGTAGAAGTGGAAACAACTTCAACAATAACAATAGAGGCCATGTGTTGAGTCTTAAGGTGTGTATGTTTCACTCATTTAATTTTGAGTCTTATTGTGTATGTTAAGCTTCATGTGTTGGAAGATCTTGTGAACCTGTGATTTATTGTTATTGAGGCACATCCCACTTCCAACAGGTTATTCTGAAGAGTACTAATACTAACTATCTATAAACAAATATGGTTCATACCATAGATACTAACCTTAAAGGTCACCAATGCTTTCTAAAGAGGAACAAATCATTGCTTACTTAACCAACTGTTTCAAATCCTCATACTAATTGAGGAACAATACTTATCAAGAGATCAAGATACCTTTCCCTTAGTCCCAAAAATCTTCTTGCTAGATTCCCTATCTATTTGAATGGAGATAAATGATTCAAGTTTCCTTTACCATTAGTTTCAGGGTCTTGGTAGAAAAGATACCTCTTTCATTGCATCATATCCTTGACCCTTTTAGGAACTTAGTAAACATTCTTGAATGAATTGTTCTCAGGATTAAAAGATTCAGGGATGATCTTTTAAGGATCATTCTACCATTCAATGCTTTATACTTGAGTAAGTTTGAATTTTAGTAGCTCCTCATTTTTGGAGTGTTACTCCAAAAGAACTCTCTAAGATTCTTATTCTCTTATTTACCCAAACCAATTGTACAATCTAAACTAGAATATGCATTCTATATAAAATAATACATCTTCTTTAAGAGGATAAAGGATAGTATTGTTTCATATGAATGGTACTTTGTTTCTTTTACAATCTTCTGAATACAACCAAGTGTATTCAACTCGTTCAAGTAGCTTCATCTAGTTTACCTTTTATGAACCTAAGACTGTAATCTTAATCATCTTATCTTAAAGGCTATTCCAATGTTTTCTATTCCATCTTGAGTCTCTTTCCTCTCTATCCATGAAAGAAAATTCTCAATTGGAGCCTATTCCCACTATCCCATACCAGTGAGTTCTTTCTTTAATGTGTAAAACCACATCCTTTTATATTTACACCTTCTTTGTCTTCTTTATTGGTCTTTGATGTTTCTATATTATCCAAAATTCCATTCTTTTCTTCTTGAGTGACATATACATGAGAGAAATGATTAAGGTATCTGATTCTTATGCCAATAAAAGGTTTCTTTGATCGGCAATCAACCTTTCCTTGGCATGATTTATAAAACCATAAAAGGTTTGATTCTTTTGACTTTTATAGGCCATTTGTCTTTCCAAAAATCCTCTATCCAAATTTAATTTGAGATAAGACATCCTCTTTTCTCCTTTTAATCCCTTCTTCACTGATATTTACCCATGGTTTTTCCTTGGGATCTCTAAATCATAATTACATGAGTTAACATCTTTTCTTATGATTTGAGCGTCATGTTGATGTTTGAAGAACCTTTAATTTTTCTTTTCTAGGGTGTAACAATTATATGTCATCCCTTTAACTTAAGCAACTTTTCATGGTTACCTATCCAATTTTTTCTTATCCATTTTTTCAAGTACCTTGCAATAGATATGCTTCAAGGTTTTCTTACACTTTGGTTATTAGCAAGCTAGAATTCCTTTGCAAATTCCATCCTTGCATATCCATTGCTCACTTTGTTTGAGTTCAAATCTCAAACGCACTTAGGTACTTAAAATCAAATGTAATCCTTAAATTTCACTAGAGAGTGAAGGAATCCATCTTTCTACTTCAAACGATCACATCAATGATACTTTTCTTCCCCCTTTAGAGTTCGTCCTAGAAAACACTAAACTTTAAGGAAATTGATTTTCATCAATTTTGCAATATGAACCCAATAACAACTTTATCTATTCTTAGTCATTTGTACAAGTTGACTAAGCAAGCCATCAGATGCCCTAGATTTCAAGCTTCGATTATCTAATTTTGATGTCCCATACCATCAAATCCACTTTATTAATAGTGTAAGCCGAGACATCCCATGCCATCGAGTTTACACTCTCATCTTAGTGTAGTCAACTTTAGCTCTTCATTAGGGATTGCTTACTAAGAAAACTTTTTCCTTCTTAGTCTAATCAAGTACAATCAAAATTATAATAAGTTATATCCTTATCAATTCTTGATTTATATCTGGAAAGAATTTGACGATTGAGCCTTCATTAAACTTCTTCTTTGATATGATGCACTCAAAATTATCTTTTTCTATGTCATTTTATAATAGAGCTAGTATTCTCATACTAGATATTATATGTTGACATAACAAAACATCTATTACAAAGGATATAGTTATGTTTCAATCATAAATTTAGCCAAATGCTTATATCTTTAACCATGTTGTAAAATCATTGTTCAGTAATAGGACAACTTCTAGGGCATTAATATTTATATTATCTTTCTAATCTTAAATTCTTCTCTTTTCTAGATATATATCAAATGAGTTACAACTCTTCATTCCTCGATAAACTCTCTTTAAAATCTTTTATTGGATTCTATGCCTTGTTAAAAAGGAACACCTTATTAGAGAAGAAAGATGTTTCTTAAAAAAGATGACATGGTTAAATCTTCTCACGCCTGGACTTGTGACTTTATGATTCTCTCCCCTATAGGTATGATCATTTTCCTCAATGATGAGTTGTTGAAGTTACAAGGCCTTTGGACTTCTTTATTTTAGATTAACACATCACCATTGTTAAAAGACACTCTTTGGACAAGAAATAAATTATAAAAATAGGTTTTTTGTATTATAGAAGGATTGGAAGTATGTAAAAATGAAGAAGAGTCTTCTTCATATGAAATATTATTTAATTTTTTGATGATTTTTAGAGCTCTTGAATGTATAAAAAATTAGTTTAAAAGTCAAGGGGACCTAATTTTCAAGTGTGGAATAGGACACTTGGAAAAGCATCTAAGTAAATTTTTGACTTATTTTGTGGGGCTTTTTGTTCATTTGTACTTGACTTCTTGAATTAGAATTTGAGAGCTCTTATCTTCTTTTTTAAATCTTATCACTTGGCTTTCATGGTCGTATGTTGATGAATTTATGAGTGTTCTCCTTGGATTTGTTTTGTTAATCAAGTGTTCTTTGAGTATTTCATGCTATTAGGAGTTCCTTCCTCATAATCAATTCATTATCTTGATAAGTGTTGTGAAAGTTGATTGTGTGCAATCCATTAGAATTTTGATTGTCTCATCTTGATGATACAAGTACTCAAACTAAGTTTTGACTTCATATCGCTAATCTACATGAAAAATGGCTGAATTAGGCACAAGAATCGTTTCATGAAATCTCTGTTGAAGTTGATTGTGTTGACAAATCTTAGATTCCATTAATCAAGAAAGGATCTTGGTCTTAGTATACTTCCCAGATCGACAATATAAAGGTGTTTAAAATGTTAATCTTCTATGCTATGATGATTGGAGAGGTCAACTCCAAAGAATAATAAACATCTTTTGGCACCATTGCCAAGGAAGTAAACAAAGCTTTCATTCATTGGAGCTTTGGACCTTTGCTCGATCTTCCAAGTTGATGGTAACAAACACTTTTTCAAATTCATTTTGAAAAATCAAGTGTGCAAGGATGAGAAGGTGAAGTGTGTTGTCTTTTTATGAGATTACTTCATTCGTTTTATTTAGATTGAGAAGTAAAGAGTTGCATGTTGTTCTCTAATTTCAAGTTGCAAAATTTTCAATCATTTCTATCAACTTATAAGCACATACACATGAAACCCTAAATAAATTGTTTACTTTTTGTTTGGGGAAGAAAAGTAAAAAATATATAGAGAGAGAAATAAAAGACAAAACAAATTATAAAGAGAAAGGAAAAAACAAACAAAGAGATAATATGAGTAGATCACACGTAATTAAAAAGGACAAGAAAAACAAGAAAAATAAAATCATAAGGAATTTCTTTATCTACATGGATTTTTCTTGGAAAATTCACTAATTTTTTGTGTGACAAGAACACAGGAAAAGTGGTGGTGAACAATCAAGAAATACTTTGAACCAGAAAAAATGAAGAATTTGCAAAAATCAAGGTGAAACTTAAAAACACAATTCTTAGTAAAAAAACATGATTTTCTAGAAATGGTAAGAATTGTTCAATTTTTGAAAAATGTGAGAATCTTTTGTTTGCCAAAGGAGTAATAGTGAGATTAGAGTCAAATCAAGAAAGAAAATTAACAAAATCATGAAAAAAGTTGAGAATTGTGTTTCTAAATAGGGAATATAAAAAGAGGACTTAGAATATTTTTGCTCATTCTAAGAGAGTGAGAGAGAGAGAGAGAGTGAGAGCACAAAATCGCGATTTCCAAGCAAAGAAAACAATTACCACCTTAACTTAGCTCAAGCAAGGTAAGAAGTTTGGCAATACTTTTTGAAAAGATTTAGTATTGTTTTGTAAACAAATTAAGAAGAAAATTGATTTCACACAGTCGTGGTATTTAGTAAAAAAAGAAAGTCATAAGTTGAAAAACAAAATTTTTTTAGTGATATTTAATTATTGCATGGACGTTTTTTGAACTTGTGCTTTTGATTAAGTAAGAAAAAACAAAAAAAAATGATGAAAAAAATTCTATAAATTTCCTTAGAAAATCACGATTTTGACTTCAAAATTTCACGATTTTGATTCAGGATCGTAAAAAAACATGATTCCCTAAAAAACACAAGTTTGAGTGAAAATCATGATTCTGACTTCAAACTTTCATGATTTTGAGTCAAGATCGTAAAAAAAACATGAACCCCTAGAAAAACACAACTTTGAGTGAAAATCGCAAAAAAAACATGACTTTGAGTGAAAATTGCAATTCTGACTTCAAAATTTCTTCAAAACAGGATCCCCTAAAAAACACAACTTTGAGTGAAAATCACGATTCTGACTTCAAAATTTCATGATTTTGAGTCAACATCGTGAAAAAATACAATTGCAAGAAAAACAAGAGAAAACACTATCCTGAGCCTCAAAATCACGATTCTTAGTAAAGAATCATGATTTGTCAAAATCATGATTATCATTAAAAAAAATGTGATTCTAAACATTGCATTTTTTTTTCAAAACTACTCCAAAACACTATTTTCTTAAAATGAAAAAAATGTCAAAAAATAAGATAAAGTGATAAAAACATAAAAAATGAAGTAAAACATCAAAAATTTCTTAAGAACACATAAACTCGTGATTTTTGAGCAAAAATGCATTTCTGAGTTAGAATCATGTTTTTTATGAAAAAATCACTAAAACTAAGTGGATGGACATATAAGTTTAGGGTGAATATTTGATGAGAAAGAGTACTTTGGTAAAGAAAATGAAAATAGAAAACCATCAAAAAGCCAAACCCTATTCTCCTTGAAACAAGAAGTAGGGTATTTGGAAAAGAGAGTAAGGTGAATGAAATTGAGATCAGGATCCATAGTGGATCATAGTCAGAAAGTTATACATCAAAGCAATAAAAAAATTCTAAAACATTCTAGTACTACAGACATTAGCATGGAAAACATGAATGATCAAGCAAAACCTTCTAACACAAGAGATTAGAGAAATATCCTCAAATACTTATACACAAATAGGTTTGGAGCCTATGCATATCAAGATGGATTACATAAGGATCTCATTAGATTGAGAAACTTAGAGATACCTTTAAATTCGATAACAGTTGCTCAGTTGAAAGATGGCAAGTATGAGGATAGAGAAGGATGTGTCTATATTTTCACCAATGACCCTGATAATACAAATGATTTAGGACAAGACACTAATAAAGGAGCTTGGGAACAAAACCTAGAACAACCTAACATTCCTAGAACTAGAAGGAATCATACTCTAGTAGAGCCATAAAGGGAAAGAAGACCACAAACATCTCCTAATCCCTTTTTAAGAGAGGTAGTAGCAATGCAAGACTTTCTTATAAGAAGAAGACAAAAATGGAATAACACTGGGAGAATCATGAAACCTTATCAGGTAGCTAAATACATAAAAACCAGTATGATGGATCTACAGATCTTCATGATCATGTGGCTGAATATAAAAAAATCCTAATTATAGCAGAAGAAAATCAAGATTATAAAATTCAATTTGAAGCCTTTGGATGAACTCTATCATGACTAGCTTTGACTTGGTTTCTACCATTAAGAAAGGAAATGTTTAGAGATATAGAAGGATTTTTGGAAGGATTCATTGGAGAACTCTCTAAGACAAAGATTAAACATAGCACTACTACATTAGTTCACACATTCACACAAAATGAGAATGAAAGTGTAAGAGAAGCAGCAACAAGATTCAAACAATATTTAGATAGATGTCCTAGGGACGAGAAGCCATCAATGCCTAAAACAGTGTCTCTATTCATAGAAGGATTGAATAATGTACAATTAAGGAAAATGGTTTACTACAGAAGATGTCATGACCTAGACTCATGTGTGAAAGAAGCCATTGATTTGGAAGACAATAGGGGAAATGATCTTCAAACCTTTGAGCATCAAAAACACAATGAAACAAAGTTACCTCCAACAAAAGAATCAGCCCATGCCATAGCAAAAGCTTTAAGAGCCACAACTAGATCAGACTTACCCAATTCCAGAATGACACAAAATTAGAAATGATATGTATGTGGAGAAAGTCATCCTACACATATGTGCTCTCATCAAAAACCACAACACTTACAAGATGAAGAACCCTCAAGTATTGTACCTTAGAGAAAAAAATGGACAAATCATACAAGAGATGAGTGTTTCTACAACAATCAACCGATGAGGGAAAGGGATTACCAAGTTCAAGCTAGTCAACATAGAGATAGAGAATATGGGGAAAGACCTAGACCAGTTCTATGACAACAACCACCAATACCAACCAATGTGGTTCTAGTAAAGTATACTCCAGTAGAAGAAAATTTGGAAAGGACAATGGTACCATCCAAAGAATCCTAAGAGCATTACCATAATCATTCAGAAGATTATTATGAACCACATGATTGGGATTACAACTACAATAAGGAACTAGATCTACAAGCGTTGGATTTAGGAAATGGAAGAATTGAAATGGATGCAACAACTTTCATGTACATAAATAATAACTATATGTCAAACCCAAAGCCTCAATTCAAGACAGCTCAAAATGTAACTTGTTATAGGTGTGAGGGAGATCATTTTGTCAGAGAATGTACTCAACCACCTACATTGATATTAGAGGGGAGCCTACTACAAGGATTGTGGTAGAGATCACTTGATAAAAGACTGTGCAAGAAATCCACAGAAACAAACCACTATATTCCTTTAAAAGAATATAGTGGTTTTAAAAGAACATAAAAGAAGAACAAAATTAGGTAACACCCATACAAGTAATGACAAGAGAAAAAGTAAAAGACAAAAAATCAACATTAGAAGAGGAAAAATGAATTAAAAAAGAATGGTTCATGGAAGGAGAGGATGGCAAAACAAAAGGCTAAATGGGAGAAAAAGTTGGAGGAAATCGGGAAAGGAACACAAACTAGCGTTTGTAGTACATCACAAGATCAAGACCCAGAACACATTCAAAAGAGAAAGGTGTCAAAATAATTGGATATTATAATCAACGCTTACAAGGGAAGAATAAAAGAAGGTCCTAGTGCAATAGACCATGAAAAACTATATCGACTACCTCAACTAGAAAAAGAGAGGGTGGAACTTTGTAAAGAAGTGATTGTAAAAATTCAACAAGAAGTTGTACAAGAAAAAAATTGATATTTCAATGGGTAACATAGGAAGAATACAAGATAGAGTTAGGGAGGAAATACTAAGAGAAACAAATACAAGGGAAACCCAATACACCACATGAACAAAGAGAAAGGAAATGGGGAAACAACAAAATGAAGAAGGTATATAGTTGAAAATGCAAGTCAGATTGTTAGACCATTGCAAATTGCAATGTCATTGGACATTGAAAGAATTGATTCAGGGAAATCCTGATCTTGAGAGTTTCATCACAAAACCAGTAGAAATCTCTGATGGAGAGCAAGGAAAGGAACCAATTTTACAAGTACCAATAGAGAAAATAGGAGGGTATTGTGAAGAGGAGGAAGGGAATATGATACTTTCAGTTCATTTTGGTAATAAACAAACAAAGGCTATTTTAGATAGTAGGGTAGGTGTAGCCTTCATGACTAAAAGAACTTGGGAAAAATGGGGGGCTCAAACACTTCACTCCACTAAAATGAAACTTCAACTAACAGATGGACACATAGAAACACCATTAGGAATATGGGAGAAGGTGATAATAGAAATTTGTGGAATTGAATTAGAACACACTTTTGCAATAGTGGAGTTTCCACAACTCACCTCATATAAGATTGTATTAGGAAGACCCTTTATGAAGCAAATTCAAGTTGTTCAAGATTGGGGAAAAGACTTTTTCTATCTACAAAACAAAGGAAATATTACCAAAGTCAATTTGAGGAGTGGAAGTTATTATAATATACCTCCATAAGAATGGTACAAGGTGCATCATGAACATGGCAATATGACTTAGTCTAATGAAAGCAGTGATAATGAATCACCACTTTGGACATGTGTTTCCACAAATAAGAATTACCAAAGAGGTTTCTATTGAGAAAAGAAGATTGCATAAATGAAAGAAACATAAAAGATAAAAGGTACATACCTCAAAAGTTTAATGATGCAGATTTTGAACCATATGGATGGAATCAGATTCTGACCACTCTAGATGTGGTTAATGAAGAACATGTGGGAATAAATTTTGAAAATGAAGAAGGGTATGGTGTCTATTTTATGGGATTAAGAATGATCGCAATAACAAAAGAGGATGATGCAATCCAAGGAAATGGAAATATTCTAGAAATCCATAATAAGAAGACATACTTGAAAGAAGTGCAAGTTGTAGATGTAATCAAGGATGACATATCAAGAAAATACAAAAATCATCTATACCAAGAATTACCTAAATGTCAAGGACTAAGAAGGAAAATAACCTTAAAAAAAACAAATGCTCGAAAAAGGGAAGCAACTGAATGGGGTGTTTATGCATTTAGAGTTATGCCTTTCAGCTTGATAAATGCACCTACCACATTCCAAAGGTTGATGTGTCATGTGTTTAAAGACTTTATAAGAAATATAATGGAAATTTATGTGGATGACTTACGCCCCTTCTCAAACCAGAGAAAGGATCATCTACAAGATCTGGAGAATATATTCAAAAAGTGTATAGCTTACAGACTATAACGTAATTGAGAAAAATGTGTTTTTTTTGTTAGACAATGAAGAATATTAAGACACATAATCTCCAAAAATGGAATATCAACTGATGAAGATAAGATAAAAGCTATAGGGAATATGTCAAAACCAACAACTACAAAAGAATTACAAACATTCATGGGTCACTGTGGATACTATAGGAAATTTGTGTACAAGTTTCCAAAAATTTCCAAACCACTGTATGCATTGATTACTAAATTTGAGTGGACCAAAGAATGTGAGGAAGCCTTTCAAACTTTAAAAACTTGTTTGTTGCAGCACCAATTTTGAAAACACCACAACGGGATGTAATATTCCATGTACATGTTGATACTTCTAGCTTTGCCCTAGGATGTGTATTGGCACAACCTGTTGAAGGAATCAAACTAGATTTTCTTATTGACTATGCAAATAGGCAGTTGAATCAAGCTGAAAAGAATTATACAACAACTGAAAGAGAAAGTCTAGGCATGGTGTTTGCAATTAAAAGTTTTGTTGGCTAACAAGTTCAATTTTTTTGTGGATCACCAAGCATTACTTTTCTTGATGAATAAACCTTGTCATATAGAAAGAATATTAAGATGGCTCTTTCTTCTTATGGAGTTTGAATTTGTAGTAGTAAGACAAGGAAAACCCCACTTGAGGGCATATCACTTATCAAGAATCTTCACAGGAGAGAATCCCCTTCCTATTGATGATGAATTACCTGATGCCTATCTCTTCAATGTAGAATGCATCCTTGAATGGGCAAGTTCTTTGGTTCTAATTTTACCCATAGGGCCAAATAAATCAAATAATAACAACACATATTTGATTTTGCAAAGTAAAATTTTTTTTCTAATGGCTAGACATTGATATCATGTAAACCAGATTGGAATATTAGAATATTGTGCTCCTCAGGAAGAACAAGGAAATTATTCAGAAAGGGCACATCTATGGAACCCATGTCTTCATGCTTCTATGATTGTCACTCTAAATAATTTAGTGAGAATGGGAGTACATTGGCCAACAAAGGAAAAAGATGTGGAAAGGTACACAGCTCAATGCCAAAAACGTCAATACAAGCATCAAAGTGACTTGATTACTTTATTTTGGTTTCAAGGAAATCCTCAGTGGAGTACACATATAGTAGAAAAACTAAAACAAGGTAACGATCACGATGCAAATATGATAAATTTAGACTTTCAAAATCTACAAGAATTGAGCAAAGATTTTGTCCTAATAAAAGACCAGTTGTATAAAAAAGGTATGGATGGATATCTAAGAGTTTTTGTCCCTGAAGATAAATGTTTGGAAATGTTGGAGATGGCTCACTCAAGTGTAGCAAGAGGTTACTTTTTTGGAGAGAGAACTCCTAAATTAATTCTATATTCAGTATTTTGGTGGCCAACCTTATTTCCATATGCCAAACTATTTGCACAAAGTTGTGATATTTTCCAACAAGCAAGACAACATGGGAGAAGAGATGAAATTCCTCTAAAAGCCTTGATATCTGCTAGAGCCTTCAGTAAATGGGGAATGGGTTTCATTGGACCTATAAATCCTCTTGCTAAAAGCTCACATGAAATATATAATAGTGGCAACTGATTATTTGACAAAATGGGCTGAAACCAAGGCTACCAAGAAAAATGATGCTCATACTACTGCAAAATTCTTATATGAGTATATCATTACCAAGTGTGGCCCACCAATTGAATTGGTAAGTGATAGGGGTACTCATTTCCTAAATCAGGTTATTGAAGAACTGACTTCACAATTCATGATTATGCAGAGGAAATCAGCACCTTACCACCCTCAAGCTAATGGTCTTGCAAAAAGTTCCAATAAAGTGCCGTGCACTATGCTTTCAAAATTGGTAAATACAAAAAGGACAAATTGGGATGCACAATTGCATCATGTCCTATGGGCATATAGGGTAGCCTATAAAACTGCTCTTGGAACAACTCCATTTAATTTGGTTTATGGCGAACATGCACTTTTGCCAATGGAATTTTGTATACCAACTTTAAAGATAGGAAATCAAATGCAAATAATGGGACATGAACTGTCTGAAAGTATCGTGGAATTAGAGAAGTTGGGAACTTCAAGAATGCAAGCATTCATGAGTATATATGTAGATAAAAAAAGAAAAAAAGCCTATCATGACATACACATCAAGGGAAAAGATTTGCAGGAAGGAGACCTAGTATTAGCAGTGGTATCTCGAGCCCATGAGATCATTTTTGAAGAGATTCATTGTGAAGTGAAAGCTTATCTCATAGCTTATTCACCTCTCACACATTGAGCAACGTATGATTGCCAATAGCATTGTATTTTTATATGATTTAATACATATATGATCATTATATTCTCATTTCAATTCTCTGTTATAGCTCCATCAAAACAGTGATCTTCTCATAGCTTCTTCTCAATGCATGATTGATCATTTGTCATGATTTAAAGCATGCTAGATTCAGCATATTGTCTAGTATATGACTACAAAGTTTCATTAGCATTGCTTCTCTATTAACACATCTTTGCTCACTGGTCTATGACTATTGAACCCCAAAATTGTCGGGATGGTCTTATGATTTGCTAAACACCTTTCTCTATGTGCAGTCCATCATTTTTTATGAAATCACTCATGATTGATAGCTTACTAAGCTAATTAGAATTTCCCAAAAGGAATTAAGCCAAGCAATAAATGAGTACCCTAATGCTAGGGATATTTTTCCTACTTGTCTCTATCCATGATTATCATGTGCCACAATAGCATTGGAAAGTGCTTAGAGAACTGTTCAAAACATTGAACATGTGTAGGAACAAAAATAGCAAGTTTCTTGATCTTAGATCTACTCAAATCTATCTATTTTGATCGATTGATTAGTGGAACATGTTCCAAGCAACATATATGATTATTTGTGATCATTAGCTAGATAAAGAGGCCTACTACACTCTCCAGCAATCATTCTTAGTAGGTGTGAAGCAGGATCTAGCGACACCACTTCATCTTTTGTGACTATCCACCATCTCATCCATCAGTGGTATCAGAGCAACAACAATCAAGATGGGAGATGGATTTCCATCCTTCATTGACAAATCGGACAGAAACAACTACCTAGCATGGTCACTAAGGATGCAAGTCTACCTTCAAGGGAGAAGTCTATATGGATAAATCTGAGGAGATGAAGAAATGCCAATTTTTAGGAGAAAGCATCAACCTACAAGGGAAGAGCAAGAAAGGTTGACCACATGGTGTGCAAAGGATGCTCTTGCCATGTCTTATCTACTAAACTCAATCTTTGATTTCTAGTTACCACACATTAGGAATTGTAAGACCTCCCAAGAGACTTGGGAAGTACTCTCATCATATTTCTCATCAAATATAAGAGCTAGGAAGAATCAGTTATGGATGGAAGAAACAACCAAAGCAAGGAGTAGTTGATTATGTAACCAAGACGAAAGATGTGGTTGATCAGCTTGCAAGAATTGGAGAGGAGATAGAAGAAGAACACATAGTAAGGCAGATCATTAATGGTATCAAAGCTGATGATAAGTGGGATTCCTTCACCACAGCAATGGACCTCTACATGGATATGCAAGTACCTTACCTCAAGACTTTGATGGGGCAACTCTTCACCCATGAGACAAAGCTCAACAAGAATGGTGACAACTCTAGAGGAAACCAATCTTCTGCCCTTTATACAAATAAGAATAAAGCTAAGGATAAAGGTAAAAGCAAGAAAAATGAAGAAGAGGCTAGTACCTCTCAAGCTAATTATGCAGGAAGAGGAAGAGGTGCTAGAGGAAGGGGCAGAGGAGGAAAGCAAGGCAGGGGGAGATCCTACAGAAATTCACCTTGCAACATTTTTGGTCTTACCAACCACACCACAAAAGAATGCTTCAAGACTACAAGGAATCAAAGAGGAATAGGTTTCCATAGAGTTAATTATGGACAATCCACAGGCAGATACAACAATGGTGGAGGTAACTACAACCGTAACTACAATCAAGGCTACAACAACAACAATTATCAAGGAGGTTTTAGAGGAAGAAGAGACTACAACAACTATACAGAAGACCAAGATTATTCACTACTCATCATGAATATGACATCCAAGCAAGGTAAAGATGATGAACATCTTTTCTATATTGATTTAGGTTGTTCCAATCATGTGACTGGAAATGTAGCTTTATTATCTGAACTTGAAGAACCCAATGGAAGCATGAAGTATAGACAAATGATGATACTAAACACTTAGTCACATGAATTGGAAATGTCAAAACATCTAATGGTAGCATGAACCTTTTGAGTAAAGTTTTGTATGTGCCAACTATAAGCAAAAACCTAATTAGTGTTGGGCAGATTGTTGAGAAAGATTTACAGGTCAGATTCACTAAGCATGGAGCATATGTGGAAGACCCTCAACAAGGCTTCAAAAGGATTGCTAAAGGTGAGAAGTCTGATAGATTATTCACATTTGAGATTGACGGCACAAGGAACATAACACTATTCAATTATAGAGATCAAACACTATTCGATTTAGAAATATGGCACAAAAGGCTAGGACACATAGGAGAAAGAACTCTGAAGCAAATATGCAAGGATCAAAGTGTGCTTGGCATTCCTAATGTGACCAAGCAACATATGATATACAAATGTGGAGCATGCCAATTTGGCAAAGCTCATAGGCAACCATTCAACGGGAAGGGATACATTCATGAGGACTACTTGGAGCTTGTACACACTCATGTGTGGGGTGCTAGCAAAGATCCATCAATCTCATGTTCAAGGTACTCTGTTTCATTTATTGATGATTACAGTAGATGGACTATCCTTTATTTCATGAAGCATAAGGATGAGGTATTTACATGTTTCAAAAATTACTTGCCACTAGTTGAAAACTAGACAAGAAAGTGCTTGAGGAGGATCAGATCTGATGGAGGTGGTATGTTTCACATGAATTTGATTCATTTCTATAGGACAGAGGCGTAAAGAGGGAAGTAACAACAAAAAATACTCCTAAATTGAATGGAGTGGCAGAGAGAAGGAACAGGTTAATTGTTGAAGCTTCTAAGTCTATGTTGAATGAGAAGAAGCTACTTAACTACATATGGGCAGAGGTTGTTTCCACAGCCACCTACTTGGTCAATAGCCTCCCATCCAAATCATTGGATGGTATGACATCCTATGAAGCATGGAATGGCAGGAGACCCTCATTGGACCATTGCAAAGTATTTGGCTGCATTGCTTATGCACACATCCCTTCACAAATCAAAGGGAAGCTTGACCCTAAGGCTGAGAAATGTATATTCATTGGGTATGATTAGAATCAAAAGGGATATAGGTTGTACAATCCCACTAACAAAGCATTTATAGTTATTAGGGATGTAGTGTTTGATGAAAATAATTCATGGTTTGAAGATGATTGCAAGAAAGTCAAGTTACCATATGATTTGGAGAATGATTTTCCAACCCTCACTCAAAAATATCAACAATTAGTAGAAGATATCAACTCAAAAGATGAAGAGCAGATTGCCTTCAAGGCTTGGAAGTCAAGAGGCAAGATCAAACTCAAGCAATTAGGATACATACTAGAGTCTTCAAATCAAGCACTTGGGAGATCACAAAGAGAAAGCAAAAAGCCCATAAGGTATGGCTATGATACATCATTAGTCACCAAGCATTCTGTGTATATCACTAAAGACTCTATGATAGAAGAGCCTTCTTCATTTGAAGAGGCTAGAAAGAAGAAAGAATGGAGAGAAGCCATGCAAGAAGAAGTAGAAGAACTTCAGGAAAACCATACTTGGAATCTAGCTTCCAAGAAGCCAGGCATGAAGGTAATCGGATCCAAGAGGATATACAAAATCAAAAAGAACTTAGATGGTTCTATAAATAGGTACAAGACAAGGTTAGTGGCAAAGGGATTTACCCAAACTCATGGAGTGGACTATGAAGAAACTTTTTCACCTATGATGCCAACAATTAGGGTTTTGGTAAGTGTTGTTGCTTCTGAAAATTGGAATCTATATTAGTTAGATGTCAAGAATGCATTCTTAAATGGATGGATATCAAAAGAAGTGTATATGACACAACCACCACGTTTTGAAGATGAAGATAAAACAGGCTAAGGAAGGCACTCTATGGTCTCAAGCAAGCTCCTAGAGCTTGGAACCATAGGCTTGTTACTTATTTGCAAGACTAAGGCTTTATGGCTAGCGAGACAAATTCTTCTTTATTTGTTAAGAAGAACAAATTAGAAGTTATCTACTTATGTGTATATGTAGATGACATCATCATTATAGGGAATGATGCTAATGGCATCAAGCACATTAAGGCTCAACGAATGGAAGAATTTAAAATCAATGATCTTGGTTTATTAACCTATTTTCTTGGCTTAGAGCTTGTGTACATAGATTATGGTATATTTATTACTCAAAGAACGTATATACATGATATGTTGGTAAAGTTCAAGATGGAGAACACTAAAATTGCAGGTACTCCTATGGAATTCAATCATAAGCTAAGTTCTCATGAAGCAAAATCACTTGATGATGTTACATGTTATCAACAACTTGTGGGAAGTCTCCATTATGCTACTCTAACAAGAGTAGACATTGCCTATGGAGTAAGTACATTGAGTCAGTTCATGCATGCACCAAAGAAAGCCTCATATGGAAGCTACAAAAAGGGTGCTTAAGTATCTAAAGGGTACAATGAATGAAGGGTTGTTCTATCCCTTCACTTCTGACATAGATATAAAGATGTATTCTAATGTAGATTGGGTTGGCTCTAAGGATGATAGGAGGAGCACTTCAGGATACCTATCCTTTGCAGGTCCAAAGCTCATATCATGGCCATCTAAGAAGCAACCAACTGTGGCCTTATCTTCCACATAAGCAGAATATAGAGGTTTGGAAAATGCAACTCAAGAAGCTATGTGGCTTAAGCAACTATATGTAGATTTGGAGATACACTCTTACACTCCATATAGTGGCTTAAGCAACTATATGCAGATTTGGAGATGCAGATTTGGAGACAACACTAGCTCACTTCATTTGGCTGCTAATCCTGTATATCATGCAAGGACTAAGCACATTGAAGTGCACTATCATTATGTGAGGGAAAATTTTCGTAATCTTATGTATCAACTCATTTACAATGTGCAGATATACTCACAAAGTCATTGGATGGAACAAAGATGAACAAGTTCAAATTGATGTTTGGTTTGCAAGAAATCAAGGAGGAATGAAGACCAAGCATATTAGACGTGAGAGGGAGTTGTTGGTGCAATTAAAACCAAGCCCACATGCTTGGTTAATTAGCTCATACCTGATTTGTTAACATAACTTATGCAAGGCTTCATATGGTCAACCTCTTCTAAAAATCCTTTACATTTATCTTTGTAAAAGTGGTTCACATCCACGTGGAGTTAGGAAGATCTAAAATCATGACTCAATTAGTTGTTGAGTGCTGAGGGAATCTATCCTATACTTTAGGATTCACTTTTAGGTAGATCTTTGAATTTGAATTCAACCTTTGGCTCCAAGTACAACTATAAGAAGAGAATCAATTGACCCGCGTGGTATCTCGAGCCCATGAGATCATTTTTGAAGACATTCATAAAGCTTATCTCATAGCTTATTCACCTCTCACACATTAAGCAATGTATGATTGCCAATGACATTCTATTTTGTATATGATTTAATACATATATGATCATTACATTCTCATTTCAATTCTCTGTTATAACTCCATCAGAACAGTGATCTTCTCATAGCTTGTTCTCAATGCATGATTGATCATTTTTCATTATTTAAAGCATGGTAGATTCGTCGTACTGTCTAGTATATGACTACAAAGTTTCATTAGCATTGCTTCTCTGGTTTGCGAGATATAATTAACACATCTTTGCTCGCTAGTCTATTGACTGTTGAACCCGGAAATTATCGGGATGTTCTTATGATTTGCTAAACACCTTTTTCTGTGTGTAGTCCATCATTTTTTATGAAATCACTCATGATTGATAGCTTACTAAGCTAATTAGAGTTTCCCAAAAGGAATTAAACCAATTGCTATTGTGCTCAGAGAACTGTTCAAAACATTGAACAGGTGTAGGAACAAAAATAGCAAGTTTCTTGATCTTGGATCTACTCAAATCTATCTGTCTTGATCCATTGATTACAGGATCATGTTCCAAGCTACATATATGATTATTTGGGATCATTAGCTATCTAAAGAGGCCTACTACACTCTCCAACAATCATTCTTAGCAAGTGTGAAGAAGGATCTAACAACACCACCTCATCTTTTGTGACTATCCAGCATCTCCTCCAGCAATTCTTACTTCATAGTAACTATATGTGTGTATGATCAAGAATTTAAAATCTATTGTGATTGTCTAACTCAACATTGATTCTTACTTCACAATAGTATGTGTAAGTGTATGTGTGTGTATGATTGAGAATTAAAATCTATTGTGATTGTCTGATTCAACATTGATTTTTACTTCACAATAGTATGTGTAAGTGTATGTGTGTGCATGATTGAGAATTAGAGTCTATTGTAATTTTTTTCCTCAACATTGATTCGTACTTCACAATAATATGTGTAAGTGTATGTGTGTGTATGATTGAGAATTAAAATCTATTGTGATTGTATGACTCAACATTGACTCTTCACAATAGTATGTGTAAGTGTATGTGTGCATATGATTATGAGTTAAAATCTGTCTCTTTATATGAAGAGGTAGAAATATAAATAGATAGATAGATAGATAAATACATAGATTAATAGATTTAGAAACATTAAGAGAGATTCAGAGTAGTTTGTATATATTTTAAGATATAAATTTAGTGGAATGTATATCTTATTTGATATTGATTTATGTTGTCTTTTTGTTGATATAAATTCTTCATAAAGGAAGCAATATGGGAAAGGGAAAAGAATGTTCATATGTGATTATTCATCAAGAGGGTAAAACAGTTTCCACAATACAATGCAGATGTTGTGGACATCATTATGTAGGCAATCTAACTCAGATAAAATAGCATCTTTTATAGTACAAATAATAATGTTGCACGATGCTCTAATCCAGATAGTGATATATGGGTACACTTTGCAAGTTATGAAAACAAAAGTAAATCTCAAGGTATCACATCAAAAAGATTTACAAGCATGAGTCCTTCAAAGTACTTTTGAATTAGTCCAAGTGTAGATCAAGAAGGAGTAAATGTATCAATGATTACAGAGGATCCTCATGTTATTTCTACTCAAGTATCACAAACTATTTTCGAGAGTAATCAAGATGTACTCCATTTTCTCCATCTTATGTGAAGAAAGAGTGGACCCAGTGAATGTAGTAAAAAGTGAGTGATAATGCATATAATTCTAGAAGTGTTGGAATCACAATACAAAACAAGTATGAAGGCATCACTTGGCTTACATGTGCAGCTCATACACTAAATCTATTATTGAAAGATATAGGTAGATTATTTTTCATTAAATAAAGTTTATTAGATGAAAATCAGGTGGTCAAATTTATCTAAGAGCATTAATTTTCATATTTTCTCTTTTGTTCAAAATCTCCCAATAAAGCACTTCATATCTTTTGTGCTACATGATTTGCGACAGCCTATATTGTGCTCAATGGACTATTGAAGCCAAGTTAGCACTTGTAGAAATGATTGTGGATTGAAGATGGGAAGCATGGCTAGAGAAGTATCTTTCTTATCGAGTTATGGCTTCAGAGTATATGTCTCTAATAAAATCACAAAATTTCTGGCATAATCTTGAAAAAATTATCGATATCATTAAGCTTTTTGTGGAAATTTTATGAATTGTTGATACAGATAAGTTTGTGATAGTAAAAGTTTATTGGATTATGTCAGAAGCTTTTCAAAAACTGAAAGACTTTAATCATTTTTCATTATGAGAAAAAACACAAGTTGTATTGTTAGCAGAGAAAAGATGGATATAAATGCATACTCATTTACATGGAATAGTGTTTGTCTTAGATCCAGCATTTCAACTCAATGGTCAAGCATCAAACAAAGAAGTCATGAAAATTTTCAAAAACACATATCAATTACTATTTCCAAGCACAAATGGTCAAGATACATTCCACTTGAGAGTAGCTTATGTAAATCGAGAAGGATGTTTTGGAGATATATGGCACATTGAAGTGATTCAAAAGCATCCATCTCCTATATGGTGGAAAGAGTACGGAGGTGAAACAGTGGAGTTGCAAAATATAGCTATTAGAGTTCTTTCAGTAACAGCTTCAAGCATTAGTTGTGAACATAATTGGAGTGCATATGATTTTCTTCATTCAAAACTAAGAAATGTGCCAATGATTTGGTATATGTTTTTTAATTATGCATTGGTTGCATGCTTCAACCAAGATAACTTCTAGCACAACAAAATTTTGGAGAATTTCAAACTCATAAAAGTCTAACAAATGATTCATGGAGTGATCATGATTTAGACATAGATCACAATGATGGTTAAGACATGGAAGAAATATATGACATGGTACCTGTAATAGATGATGATATTCAAAATGAAGAAAATGATGTACTCTGAATAATTTGGTTAGATTCAATTGAAAAAACAATTTTTTTATCATAAAGTGATGTCTTTGATTACAAAAAGTGACTTGTCTTTTTAGTGTCTTGATGATTCAATAATTCATTCATAGTGAACGGATCAAGATGATGATGCCTCTGATAGTCTTCCATATTTGTTCTAATATGCATCGAGAGATATTTGTAAATTTTTCACTTAATTTTCTAAACCATCAATTCTGTTGATCATCAATTTTTGTTCATAATCCAGGAATTGTTAATCCCTCATTGTACAATTTTGCTCTCGATGATGATAAATCATGGATAAGGTTATGTTTTTTAGGTAGCAGAATATAGGGCGACTTTTGAGGACAAGGTCCTTTGTGTCCTTGATTACAAATTTTGCATGATTTTTAGGATGGCCCAAACCTATACCTGCATTCTTCCAGCTATCATCCCAATCTACACATCGATGAAGAATATCTTGTACAAAAACTTTATGAATGAAATATGGTGCTATTTGATTATTGTTTGGTAATGATTTTTCAACTTGAACAAAGCATCAAAAAAGAGTTTTTGCTAATCCTTTGTTTTGTAAGTCAAAAAGCTTTAATGGTGTTGTTTCTTTAGCCCTTCCTATAACTCAAAAGGGAAAATGATTTGGACATAACTTTTTTACTTCTTTCAATGATAATGGTTCTCGTTCTAATCCCTCTAGTTCTAAATCTTTGTGGAGTGAAAATGTTAATCTTGATTGCAAAAATTAAGCATTATGTTCATACAAAATCCTTCGAGATTCGGCATGATCAAGGTCATTATTCACATCTAGCATTCTTGCCATGTTTTACTTTCAAATATACAAAACAAAAACATTGATTTACCTCAAATTAATGGATGTCATTTAATCCACACAATTCAAATAATGAATCCACATCATCTAATCCACATAATTCAAATGATACCACATTATTTAATCCACTTAATTCAAATGAAACAAGATCGGTCCAAACCACTTAATTCAAATGAATCCACGTCATTTAATCCAAAGAATTTCAAATAATGAGTCCACATCATTTAATCCACATAATTCAAATGAATCCACATCATTTAGTCCACTTAATTTGAATGAATCAACATAGTTCAAATGAATCTACGTCATTTACTCCACATAATTTAATCCACTTAGTTCAAATGAATACACATAATTCAAATCCACATCATTCACTCCACATAATTCAAATGAATCCACATCATTTAATCAAATCCACTTAATTCATATGAATCCACAACATTTAATCCACATAATTCAAATGATACCACATCATTAATCCACATAATTCAAATGAATCCACATCATTTCATCCACTGAATTCAAATGAATCCACATCATTTACTCCACTTAATTCAAATGAATCCACATCCTTTCGTCCACATAATTCAAATCAATCCACAAAATTCAAATGAATCCACATAATTCAAATGGATCCACATCATTTAATCCACTTAGTTCAAATCAATCCACATCGTTTACTCCACATAATTCAAATGAGTCCACATCATTTAATCCACTTTATTCAAATGAATCCATATCATTTTATCCACTTAATTCAAATCAATCCACATAATTCAAATGAATCCACATCATTTACTCCACGTAATTCAAATGAATCCACATCATTTACTCCACATAATTCAAATGAATCCACATGATTTAATCCACTTAATTCAAATGAATCCACGTCATTTAATCCACTTAATTCAAATGAACCCACATCATTTATTCCACATAATTCAAATGAATCCATGTCATTTAATTCACTTAATCCAAATGAACCCACATCATTTAATCCACATAATGAAAATGATACAACACCATTTAATCCACATAACTCAAATGAATCCACATCATTTATCCACTTAGTTCAAATGAATCCACATCATTTACTCCACATAATTCAAATGAATCCACATCTTCTACTCCACGTACTTCAAATGAATTCACATTGTTTTTAATGTGGTCTTAATCCATCAATAATGGATATCTTTAGACCATACCAAACTAGATTCAAGAATACTCTAAGTAATTCATGTGTGTCTACTCTTTTTGATACATCTCTATCACATCTTAGTTCTAAACCATATTTAAATTTATAAACCTCATTTCTATTGATGGGATGACTATTAAATCTATGAAATTAAATACTTGAAAAAAGAGTACTAAAATTGTATAGGTCTCCTGGCTTTTATTAAATGGAGGAGGGCTAGTCGATGTACATTTGGTTGCAATCCACCAATGCTTTCGACTCCACTCATTTCTAGTCGATATTTCAAGATCACGTAGCTTTGGAAAACTTTTTTTTTGGCAAATGTGTTGCTCTTCTAAAGTCACATAATCTTGATATAAGAATGCTCACCTTCAAAATGCAACAATATGTTGCTTGGATGGAGATCATTGTGGGAAATTTTAAAGGAGTGTTGGAATGACATTGTTTGCAACAATCCATTCATTAGCTTCCATATATTTGTCTTTAGTGTTTCTATATGTCCTTCTTTGTCTTTGATACTTTTGCTTCCTGGTACGTCTAAGTAATCGTTTTTTATTTTCTCGAGCCACATGTCTAAGGTACCACCATTCCATAATCTGAAAATGAGACATGGGCTTTTACTATGATGCCTTACTAATGCAAGTGGACTGATTAATCCACTATGTGTAATAGGTAAAATGGTGGCTTCATTCATAGCTTCATTCTCTTGTGTTTGTAAGTCGCCGCCATGAAATTTGAATAATTTTGTGGCGAACATTTCATTGATGAATGTGAGGTGGGTTACTCATACTTTATGGATAATTCCATATTGTACTTCCCCCACGAGAGCTGCATCTTTGAAATGAATAGATGAATATGGGAGCAAACATATGGTACTAGATGTTTGATCTCCCATATTCACGTGTATTCCTTTGCATATGGGTCTACTATTGTTGCTAGTGTTGGTCTCTCTGTCTATTCAGTAGTGTCAGGCCTCACTCGCTTTCCTCTCTTCATTGCTTGGTAATGTAAATCAATAAATTTGATTTTGTCGATGAATATTGGCATTGTGGTGATATCAATGCCCATGATTCTACAACTTTGACTATTTTTCCAAAGATGCGAGTGAGCTCTTTGGACATTTAGTCATCTAGTACTTGTGGTCCTCCTGATACACTTCCAAATTTATCTTCAATATATATGTTGTTATGGCTAGTTATTCAATGAAATCCTTGTAATTTGATATATCCATTTCTATAGTGATTTGGTCTTCTCTCATTCCATACATGTATGAGTAGATAGATAAAAATTAGAAATATGGATCAATAGTTAGATAAGTAGATTTATAATTAAGTAAAAAGTACAACTATCATCTTGAAGAATCATAGAATTAAGAATGTAAGAATCAAAGAATTAGACATTCATAATAGCTCATATTGTCTCACTAGTCTATGTATGATTATTGTCACATAAGTGTATACAACTATTGTGATAGTAAAATTTCAAAGAATCAGACAATCACAATAGTTTCTATACACCTTGTGACCTACACTGTAAGAATCAAAGAATTAGATTCACTATTAAGAATGTAAGAATCAAAGAATTAGACATTCATAATAGCTCATATTGTCTCACTAGTCTATGTATGATTATTGTCACATAAGTGTATATAACTATTGTGATAGTAAAATTTCAAAGAATCAGACAATCACAATAGTTTCTATACACCTTGTGACCTACACTGTAATTATGCTCACATGAATCTAAGTGACTATTGTGAGAGTAAGAGTCAAAGAATCAAACAATCAAAATAGTCCCTATATACTCCCTATACTATTGAGAGACTAGGAATGGAGGCAGCGATCCAAACAATCTCAATAGATATATTGCTCAGTCCTATACTACAATGAGAGTAAGAATTGATGCAACGAGTGATACAATCACAATAATGGTTTATTTTAAATTTGATTCATCAAATTATACAAGTAAGACATGCTTAAACGAGTCAAACATGTATAGTGTTGATGGCTAAAATACATAAAACCAATCACATAAATACAAATCATAAATATGTGAGAGACGCATATGTGAATCATAACATATGCATGACACACAATAAACATAACAATAAAATAGAAAATAAATAAAAAGTACAACAATACCTTAAGATATGGTGAGGAAAGGACTCTGTGAGTGGTATGGTAGTAGTAGAGCCCTAATAACTTGTGAGAAAGCACGTGTGGAATAATCTTTTTGATCGAATATATTTTTTTTTTTTGCTTAGAAATAGGTTTTTGATCGGAATAGTTTTTTATCAAAACTGGTTTTGATCGTAAAATTTTCTATTGAAAGGTCTTTGGATCAAAAGTATTTCGATCAAAAACATGTGCGCGTCTGATTTTTTATTTGCATTTATTCGGAAATCTACATAAAATGAACATATTCAATATTTATCCATTATTTAGTCAAATAAATGCAACCTAGTACGTGATGAGTAGGCTACAAAAGTATGATATGGGTGATTGTAAGAAAATTTTATGCCATTAGATCAAATTTTTAAGTTGGATACTACATCAAGTGAAGCATTGGAAAATGCTACTATGTACATGAAGATTGTGGGAAGTTTGATACATATCACAATTACAAGGCCTCATCTAAGCTATATTGTAGGACTTGAAAGTTAATTTACGTAGGTTCATCGATAACCACATTTAGATGTTTTTTGACACAAACTAAATTATGTGAGTGCTACTTTGGATTATGTATTGTTTTATGAAGCTCATGCATGATTGCAAGTTCATGGATACACCAATGTAGATTGGGCAGGTAATGTTCCAAATATAAATTCAATAGGTAGCCCTACAACAAGAGTGGAGATGTGCACAGAGATGTGTGAGGGCCAACCAAAGAGCCTCCTCTTGTAGGTAATAGGTATTTTTTAAAACTCATTTATGAATACTCATAAAAAAGTATGGTTGTATTGCATAAAGAAAAAATCAAACGTGTTTGATGTGCTCAAAAGGTTGAAGGCACACATTGAGAAGGAGACATGTTGCTACATAAAAACCCTAAGATCAGATGGAGGGGTAGAATACTTCTCCCATTCCCTTAGTTATTTCTTGCAAAACCAAGGGATAAGGAGGAAAACCTCTTGTGGGTATACTCCCCAATAAAATGGGGTGGCAAAGAGGAAGAATAGGTATTTAGCTTAAATCCTAAGAGTCTGTTAAATGAAATGAACGTGCCATTAAAATATGTGTAACATATTTTATCTGCTATTGTATACTTGATGATCAGGTGTCCCATATGGAGGGTGCTAGACATTACACTTGGGACATGGAGTGAAGGAAACTAGATGTTTCACACATCACAATATTTGGGTCTATATGTTACACACATGTGCCACACCAATTGAGAGGTAACATGGATGCAAGGGTTGAAAGATATGTTTACTGGTTATGCTATGGAGGAAAGAGGTTATAGGTGCTACAATCCTAATACGAATGAGTTAAAGGTATTCAAAGGTGTACTTTTTGATGAACTTAAACCATGCTATGCTTCAAAAGCTCCATTGTAGGATGAAGACATTGAAGAGACAGAGAGGAGGTATGTAGCTAGGTGGAAATCAGTGGTCCAAGCATACAAAGAAGCTCAAACATGGATTCAACTCATCAATCTATGAATAAAGGAAAGGAAATATTGGTGGACCTTGATGAAGATGGACATGGAGATCAATTCTTTGAAGAACCTATGTTCGAATGGAGAGCAACATCAAAGGCATAGATAAAAGTGCCAAGATAAAAGGAGCTTTATCCTAGCAAGGGGAGAAGAAAGGAGGTGAAGAAAGTTAAAACATCCCATCTCAAGGCCTACCTATGATGGGTATGTTTCTAGGCATTTTGCATTCATGTCTAGGGTCATCAAAGATCATGAACCTTCCACTTACAAAGAAACCAAGGATATGGACTGGAAGGAAGCGATGGATAAAGAGTAAAAAGCCCTTGAAGGAAACAACAGTTGGAGCCTAGTGTCAAGAGAAGCCGGGACGAAGGTAATTGGCAACAAGTGGGTGTAAAATGCCAAAACAAATGTTGATTTTTTTATTTCTAGGTACAAAAAAGAAACTTGTGGCAAAAGGATTTGCTCAATCCTATGTGATTTTATAAAGAAACGTTCAGCCCGCTTGCAAAGATGACTAGATTTAGGGAAATTATTGGGGCTACCACATCTAGAAGGTGGGCAATATATCAATTGGTTGTGAAGAATGCTTTTCCTTATGTTTGAGATTTAGGAGCGAGTCTACGTTACTCAACTCTTTGGGTTGGAAAGCCTTTAATATTCAAATACTTTTTTTAAACTTAGGAAATCATTGTGTGGTTTGAAGCAAGCCCTTAGGATATGGAATCAAAGTCTTGTGTAGTATTTGTGCAAGTGTGGATACAAGGCAAGTAATGCAGACCCTTCCATACACTTCAAGAGGGAACGAGGACCATTTTTCTACATATGAATGTGCGGTTGACTTGATTACAAAGGAAGGGATGATGCAAGTATCAAATGGATCATGGCCAATCTTGGGAATGAGTTCAAGATTTTAGATTTTGGAGTGCTTAAATATTTTCTTTGGATTGGATTTATTTATATAGCTAATGGTGTTTACCTACCTCAAAGAAAATACTTGCTAGATGTACTTTATAAGTATCATATGAGCGGATGTAAGCCACTCGTATAACTAGTGGATCCAAACAGTAAGTTATGTGCAAGTGAAGGGTAGCCTCTTGAAGATATCTCAACATATAGAAGCATAATTGGGAGGCTTAAATATGCTATTATCACATGAAATGACTTGTGTTATGTTGTCAGAGTTCTTTCTCAAGTTTTGATTTCGTCAAGTAATGCTCATATGAATGCAGCTAAGGGAGTGATTAGATGCAAGACTAGGACTATGCAGAAAAAAGTGATGGAAGATTCCAAGGATGAAGAAGAGCCTCTAGACACATTGATGTATCCAGTCAAATAAATTAAGCTAGGAAACAAAGACAATTCTCATCCTACATTGGTGACCACATGGTTATGGACCTATCTAGAGTTTCTTTCAAAGGTAAATTCTTTTATGAAAACTTATTTTGATGTATTTGCATGAAATTACAAGGATTTGGAAGGAGTGCCTGCAAGTTTTCTAGATCATATGATTCCACTGATAGCTACATATTTAATCCAAAGCTTATGTTGAAACTCCCTATCAAAAGATCCAATAAATGAAGGATGCTCGAATCATTATCGTGATGGAGCATTTAGAATCAATTTCTCCCATGTTTGTTGTGCCCAATAAAAACACTAATAACAATTCCTGATGGGTTCCCTATGTCATTTGTAGAACATGTTATTGAAAAAGAAAATTGGTATACACTATATAGCTTTATGGATGGATTCAGTGAGTACAACTAGATATCCATCCACCTTGAGGATTGAGGCAAGATAACCTTCATCACATCATTGGTAGCCTATGTTTATGTGGAAATGACTTTGGGACTCAGAAATGCCCTTAGAACTTTTAATAGAATGATGAATCTTATCTTTGGACCCCTACTTTTGGATGCCCTTCAAATCTTCATTGATGATATTTTCAAGTACTTATACTATTACTCCTATGGAATGCTTAGATTATGATCTAGTCCAATTGCATTACGTCTTCAATAAATGGAGGGAAACCAAGTTGAAGTTAAATCAAAACACAAGTGTCACTTTCTAATGATAGAGGGTACCCTTCTTGGACATATGGTTTCTCCCAAAGGTATGGCCCATTTGTTAGCTTTGACATTGGTCCATATTCCCCTTTAGAGAATCTACCACATGAATGCTGCTTTTATATTCTCAATAAGAGGGTGCCATAGATCCTAAAACTTCAAATCTCATCTAAACTGAGATGATTCCTCACACCACTTTCTATTATGCAAATCATGATAATCCAAGTTCTTATTGACTCTCATAATCGTCTCCATCTTGTTGCCATTGTGCCATCCTAGGTTGATGTCCTCAAAAGTAATCCATTGTCTTTTTTCTCTTTACCAGAGATGTTTCAAATTGTGCAATCCTTTGCTCCGTAATTGCTTTGCTCTTTGGAGGTTCTCCGACTCAACTTCCTTGATGCGCTCAATGGAGAACCTAATAGAGTCATTTTATAGCAAGGTTTCAACTTAATAATAGAGTCATTTTATCTAATACCCATGGTCCACTTCCATTCGCTATTAATCCTATAGCAAGGTTTCAACTTCTTCCATCCCTTCCACTAAGAGCACGCTAGGTGTGAAACTTAGGACGTCATCGAAAAAGGAGAGAACAAAGAGTGACTAAGTATAGGCATTTCCCGCCATGAAGATCGGTAAAGCCAATGAACTATTTTTTTGAATATATACTTGTCCCAAGAAGCTTTTTCATTGCTCCACGCTTTAAAAATCCACTTGTAGCTAGTTTATTGCCATTTCATCAATATCCAGAATGCCTAAACCACCTTAGTTAGATCCCATTATTTTGAAAGGATGTGATATATTAGAGTACATATCCTAATAAATTTTTCCCCTCTCACTCGATAAAACTATAGGCAAAACTTTAAGTCAAAATTATAGGCAAAACTTTGAGGTCTTAGATAAAACTTCTTTCATCTTTGCAAAAAAGAAAGCCAAAAATAAGGCGATCTCTCCTAGAATTTCCCTTCAAGATGAAAGGAGGCTCCATTTGGACAACCTAGCTTTGTATTAATGTTTGCTATTAGGGGAGGTAATTGATTATGTAGCAACTCAAAAGACAAAGTATGTAACCTCAATCGTAATGGAAATTAGAGGGCACTATCTTATTACATCAAAATAAACCCCATTCATCTATATATTTTCGTGATGGATTCATATGCATATCATCATAATGATGTGTGAATGTTTCTTCATTTACAATGATTTGGACGGCTCCTAGGATGTACATAGACAAAGGATCAAACTAAACTAGTTCCGGGATATGGGATTCATTTGAGTCCACCTATATGAGTTGAGGACATTGGATTCATTACAGTCCACCTACATATTCTAGTGTGTGTGTGTGTGTGTGTGTGTGTGTGTGTATATATATATATATATATATATATATATATATATATATATATATATATATATATATATATATATATATATATATATATATATATATATATATTGAATATACATTTGATTTCTTCTATGTATGATACCATGCATTGGAAGAAGGGTCCACTGGTATGAGATGGTGGAAACAACTTCCATTTGAGTACTCTTCTTCTATGGTCATGGAGAAAAGGACTCATCATTCATGGGGATATGTCTCACTAGATCAAAGAATAGCTCTTAGAAGATATTTCCTTAGCATTTGGAGTTATCATTCATAGTTTATGGAATATTTATCTTCAAATAGAGTATGAGTTGGGTGTTTTTATCTTCATAGACATCGCATACTCACTTTATAGTTTTCACGAAAGATGATTCCATTAGTGTGGATGGATCATATAGATCCATGCATAGAGGATGGTTGGAAGAGATAGTTTCTTTAGTATGGATACACATTTGTGTATTATGGTATCATGTCACATCATGGTTGACAATTTTAACAGAGTGCTTTGATAGTTAGAAGGAATTTATTTTCTCCATTCTTCACTACATACACCCTCATTATTTATGGGAGCTTGGTTCTCTAGATTCATAGGAATGTATATAAATGAGGGAGTATGCATTAATTTATGGAAGGGAGGAGCAAATGAATTCATAAAATTCTGTTTTAAGGGAAGGAGAGAGTGAGAATTAGCTCAGAGATCAGAAAAGATCTCACTTTAGCTCCTATTCTTTGAAAGAGAAAAAGGAAAGGAAAATATGATTTCTACATAGGATAAGAATAGAGTATGTTTTACTTTAGAGAGAAGAGGTGTTTAGAAAACATCTTAGTCTATATTTTAAAAGGAATTCATGTACTCTTCTTTTGAGTGTAATTTTCCTTCATATGGGAGTTTCATTCTCTATTATGTAGAAAGGAAAAAACATGGAGAACTTATATATATGTTCTCAATTATGGATAAGTAGAGCAATTGGATTCAACAAAATCTCTTTCAACGGGAAAAGGAAAGTGGAATAGATTCCACTACTAGAGCACTTTTCCTTAGATGAGATGAGAGAGAGAGAGAGAGAGAGTTTGACTTTCTCACTTTTAGATTTTCTAGATAGGAGTGGCACTCTTCTATCAAAGGCAATACAAAGATCAATTAATCATGGTGGTTAGATTGAGTCTAATATGGAGACTTTAGAGAGAAGTAATGTTATTTCTAGTAATGGTCCTTGACTAGATGAGATGATCTAGTTAATGACATTAGTGAGATTGGGAATAGAGTAATGAATCTTTTCTTTAGGGTTTCTAGGCCTACTATGGCACATGAATACTAATCATCCAAGTGTCAGCCATGTAACTACATGTGTGTCGTGTCCTAGTTAACTTGACTTAGCTCAAGTGGATGCTTCTAGAAGGCTCTAGATCTCTTGAGGCAAAACACTTTGAGGTCTATCATAGGACTTGAACCCAAGACCTCCTCCTTCTGATCTATATGACTTAACCAGTAAGGCAAGAACCTTTGCTTGTCTAAAGAGGATAAGCACCTTTACTTAAGTCTATTCTCAAGTCTTTTGCCCTACACTTGAATAACCAAATGATGTCCGATCTCAGTTCCATCTAAACCTATTGGATCCTCATGTCATAAACTTCCTTTATAATAGTATGTGTGTGTGCATGCTTTTGTGCTTCTCACTCACGTGCTTGTGCACTCCACTCGCTCTTAGTCATCCTACCATCTTTATGTCTCCACAAATTGGTAATTACAAGGTTGATCTCCTCACATTGGTTCTCACACATTGTGTTGGACTGACACCAAATTTAGTGTCATTGTCGGGCAGCGAGGTTTGAGGACGAGTGTGTGATGGTGAGATGTAGTGTTTTGACATTGGAATTATAGGTAAGTAGGTAGTTTCCTATTTTCTTTACTTTTTACCTTCTTCATCATCATCCCTACCATCCCTACTCTCCCCTACCTCCATCTCCCTCATCGCAAAATTCTCACCTCCTTGGTCAACCCCTTGCATGGGCATGTCAGAGCTTCCATCTTGATGACATTTGAAGCACTAGTATTCCAAGATGAACACCTCATTGAGTCTTTTATCATGGTCCAAGACTGGATCTAGAATCATGCAATCTAATTAAATCTAAGAAGTAGAATTCTTCAAATTTTGGTAAATGAGTAGTGTGTCACAATCAAGATAGAAAATGGCACAACCACTAATCTAGACCTCACACCTGCTTTTAGTCAAACAGAGGTTAATATTGAAGAAAAAGAGGCTATTATTGTCCATAGCTATGTGATGCAGAAGGATTCAATTGTTGAAGAACAAGTGTGAGAAATGATGGAACACCCTTCATTTTCGAAAACAACTACAGTCTCAATCAAGCCACCTAAGAAGACTGATGAATCAAGAAGAAGGTTGCATCTCAATAAAGATATGTTCATGGCATGACACAAATCCAGATATGCAAGGATGAGTACCCAAATGCTCCCTTGTCAGTGCAACCATTTCCAAAGAAGCAGTTGATGAAGCCAAGAGAATGAGCTACAAGATCAAAGGTCTCATACAAAAAGAGTACTCTCCATTTGGATACCCAAACGGTCAAGCAAGGCTGACCACAATCATGGAACAATCTAAGTGCCTAAGACTTGATTAGGAGCTTACATCTCTACACATGAGCTTTTAGGATTAAATTAGTACTCACCCATCCTGAACCGCTAGAAACATATGTTGAAAGTTGTTGTAAACACACCTCCATGTAAAGTCAATCCTAGAGCAACTTGGAAATGGGTACCTAAAAAGTCCCATGACCAATTCGAGTCACCATTGAAATCCTTATATGCACCAAAATGCAAAACATGTAATCTAATAAGGGAAGTTTGGAGAGTCAAATTTTGTAACAAACCACCCGATCTCACATTGTAGCATCTTCTTACACTACTAGATGGATGTTGAGCTTAGTGCATAACCTAAGTGTGCATCTAGGTGACACATTAACTCCACTAACTTTCACTCACACCAACCCCCACCTCACTCACACAGTCACTAACTCCAGATATGGTGGTCAAGAACATCATATTGGTATTCTAAAGGGAACAAAACATCATCAGGTTTCTTATACAGTACTAATGTGATTCTTATTCTTCTAGCATATCTACAAAACCCATTAGTTAACATAGTAATCCATGGCTGTAAGTAGGCACTAGCTCCCAACCCATAGATATCAACACTTGTCCCATCTTTGAATGTCTAAAGGAAAGACCGGAGGCACTTCAACGCTTGCAAATCATCCCGATTCAAGACTCTCCTGCAAGGCACATAACAAAGATCAACCCTCAATCACATTGGTTTAACAAAATGGTGGGACCTCTATGAGACATAGCCTATATTTGGGAGGTTGAGTATGAGTTCAATAACATATAGGGAAGGTATAATTTTTTCACCTAAGAGTTTGAACAATTGCAGAACATCCTAGAAGTTCAACAATCTGGCAGACAATAGGGTTAAATGAATACTTTAGTGCATAGCTACCCAAACTGGAATTCATGAGGTGTTATTATCTTATAGGCATGTTACAACATAGTATTGTGAAGGGTGTGCCCAATACTTTTGTCATTCCCTCTCTTATGCACAACAATGAATTAAAGAAGTTTGACTTCTCCCTCAGCTGACTTTGAGAGGCCCTTGACATGAAAGGAATGCATATTCCTATAGAGAAGGACACATTAGTTCTAGAAATTATGAAGAACCCAAACTTTAGGCCAAGACCATTTCACCCAACCTCGCACACACATTTGGTTTAGTTTATATCTAGCTGAGACAAGCATCATGACCATCAATCTTCCCATCTAGATCATTGAGCAAATACATGTTGCTAGTCATAGGTGGACTCACAAGGAAATAGTGAATAGATGTGCACTCACACACATCATTTATCGGTTCTTAGACTAGGACATTCCCATCCACCAAGCATTGAGTTGGAATAGGGTACAACAATTCAAGAGTAGAAAAGAATTTGCATCCCTTTCCAAGAGAATGCGAGGGGAAATTCCATGTGCTCAACCTCGAGAAGCTACGATGACACCAAATATTTCTCCGGTAGGGAAAGAATTCTCAGGCCATTCACAATCTGGCTTCCTAGAAGAAGCACTAATGGAGCATCCATGGCTTAGTAGGTGGTCCCACCTCAACCTACGTATCTTGAATTTCAAGACCCCATTGGGTTGGATGAACCAGACAGTGCTAACTTGGAGCAAATACTAAGGGAAGTTGACCTAGATTCAGAAGAAAAATATGAAGGCAACCATCAGCAATAGTAACAAAGAAGAACAAGAAGAAGAAGAAGAAGGCACCCCAGCCTACATAGTGGAACTCCGACGACTAAGAGATGCCATGGAGATTGTTTAGCCTAGAAGATGACTCTCTATGCAGAGCAACTGCATGTTGATGAAACAAATCTTAGTAGAAGAGGGAGTGGATCTAGAGTTCATTGAGCCCCTATGACTATTAACAGAGACTTGTGGAGTTGTGGAAGCCATTGATTATATGTTGTAGAGACCCTACCCTAAATATGATGAAAGATGCATCAACACCCAACAAAGAAAAGGTGAAAAAACAAATATTGATCACTCAAGTTGAAGTGACCACGACCACTCAAGTAGAGCCCACCACGATTCAAGAGGTGACAATGAGAGTGGCCACCCCTCCTTCGACAGCCACTATCAACCTCGTTGCTCAGACTTTTGTACAAAGCTCCCCAATCTCATCTATTCCACCTCCAACCCTACCCAGATCTCAAGAACCTCAAACCACCACCGTTGTAGAAGTCACCACTCAAGAGGAAGAGCCATTTTGCCACATCGTGCCCCATTCACCTAGTTGGCTTGAAGCCACTATAATTACAACCAAAGTACAAACGATAACACCTACCTTTACCTTTTGCATCCCACTATCTCACTCCCATCTATTCTTTTCCATCACCAATCCCTTTTATAATATCTCTTCTTCATTAGTTGAACCCGCATTAGGTTAGCCACTCTCACACCTTGCAATGGGTCACTCAGTCCCCACTACCACTATGCTAGGTCACCTCATCTCAAAATCTACCCAACTCATTTTTCCCCCAAGTACCACACTTCCCCATTTTCCTCATCTCAACCTCAACCACCTTCAACAACAACATCACCTTGTTCATCCTTCATTAAAGCCATGTTCCAACCACCCATTTGATCTACTTCATGGTGATCACGTTATTCCCAAGATCCTCAACCATTTGTATCATCTTCATTTTTCACTAACACCAAGAGCACTACACCTACCATCCTTGTATTCATGGTAGACACTTCACATGTTGGTGCAAATGATCAAGCCTACACATTTGGCTTAGCATGGAAGAATTTTGTGGAATTAGCATTTGATGATACATGTGAATCATAGCTTGTAACTACTTGATGATTTACTATTGTAAAACTTTAATCATTGGGAGAATCTTGTAAAAGCTTGTATCTCTTGGAGTTAAGAGGAATATTATTTATGAATTAAAGATGAGAGAATAACTCCTAAATCAATGGAGTCACTTTTAGTTGAAGCCAAATTTGAATTCAAAATTCAAACTTTGAAGAAACACTTATAAAAAGACATTGTAAAATCTCGCAGGGTAGTGTGCCTCATTCTAAGCTCATTCCTTGATCATTTATAGAGCTTGAGTAGCCCACACCATAGCTCAATCATTCCATCATCATTGAGCATCATTACAATGCCAATGATCTTGTACAATCATGTTATATAATACATATAGCCCATTGAACATCTCTGCCTACTTCTCTGATATGACTACTCAGAACAAGCAATTTCTTCTGGTCATATCTCAGAGAATACTCAACCATTTTTCATAATCTTTGGGTTGTTGGAACCATCTTAAAGTCTACTTTGTGCTATCAAAATTTCAAGGTATTTGGTTAAGGAATCTGAGAGAAATCATCTTCGAAGTGCTCTCTGGTCATCTACTAGTTGCTTCCTAAAAAGTTAGGGGTAAGCTTTGGTTTACTAAACTTATTTCTCAAAGCATAGTTGATCATTTTAGATGATTCCACCTGCAATCATTATCTATCTAAGCTAATTGAATTCCCCCAAAAAGAATTTTTTCAATTATTACTGTATTGTGAGCTCTGAGTAAAAAAGCCAACAGGTGTATGGACTAAAATAGTAAGTTTTTCAACACTAGCTATTCTTGAACTAGTCTGTTTTGGATTAATTCTTTCAAGCATCAAGTCCAAAGTACATAGGTACTTTCTAGGTGTCATTCGCAAGCTAAAAGGGCCTACTTTATAACTCTAAAGTGTATTAGGGCTGCTACAAAGCAAGTTTTAGCAGTACCACCTCACTTCCTTGAGGTATCCATCCATCTCTCACAACAGTGGTATCAGAGCAAGTTGAGGTAAAATGGGAGATGGTTTCCCTTCTTTCATTGATACATCCAAAAAGAATATTTATCCAGCATGGTCTTTGAGGATGAATACCTATCTACAAAGAAGGAGTCTCTATGGATACATATCAAGAGATGAGGAGATGCACATATTTAGAAGCAAAGATCAACCTACAAGAGAGGAGCAAGAAAGACTCAACTCATGGTGTGCCAAAGATGCTTTAGCCAGTTCATATCTACTTAAATCTATCTCTGACTTCCTTCTTCCTCATATTAGGAATTGCAAAACTTCCCAAGAGACTTGGGAAACTCTATCTTCATATTTTTTCTTCCAATACAAGAGCTAGAAAAAATCAATTGTGGATGGAGTTTGCTACTCAAAAGAAGCAACTTAAGAAAAATGTTTCAGAGTTTGTGACTAAGGTGAAGGATGTAGCTGATCAGTTGGCAAGCATAGGAGAGGAGATTGAAGAGGAGAAAATAGTGAGATAGATAATCAATGGCATCAAGGCAGATGATAAGTGGGAATCCTTCACAACTGCAATGGATCTTTATATGGATATCTTGGGGCAACTCTTCACCCATGAGGCAAGCTCAACAAAAATGGTGAACCATCAAGAGGTAACAATTCTTCTTCCCTCTATACAGATAAAGGAAAGTCTAAGGATAAAGAAAAGAGCAAGAAAGTTGAAGATGAATGTGCTACTTGGCACAATCAAGAGGAAGATTCAATCATAATCAAGATTACAACCATGGCTACAACAACAATTATCAAGGAGGATACAAATCAAGAAAATACTTCAACAACTATACAGAGCATCAAGAGGATTCTCTTCTCATTATGAACATGACTTCAAAACAAGGTATGAATGATGAACACCTCTTCTATATTGACTCAGGTCTGAAATTTTTTCTTGGACTTGAGTTAGTATACACTAACTCTGGAATCTACATCACTCAAAAGAAATATGTGCAGGACATGTTGAAGAAGTTCCACTTGGAGGATGCAAAAGTAGCTAGCATGCCTATGGAGGTAAATCATAAATTGAGTGCTCATGAAGGAGATCTGCTTGAAGATATTGCAGGTTATCAAAGCATAGTTGGAAGTCTAAACTATGCAACATTAACAAGGATTGATATATGTTATGGAGTAAGTGTTCTGATCCAATTCATGCATAAACCTAGAGCACCTCATTTGAAAGCCACTAAAAGAATTTTGAAGTACCTCAAAGGTACTCAAAATCAAGGTCTTTACTTCCCATACACATCAGATTTGGACATAAAGTTGTATTCAGATGCAGATTGGGCAAGATGTAAGGATGAGAGAAGAAGTATTTCTGGCTATTTATCTTTTGTAGGTGATAAGCCCATCTCATGGTCTTCTAAGAAGCAACCAACTGTTGCTCTATCTTCAACAGAGGCTGAATATAGGGGATTAGCAAATGCTACACAAGAAGCTATTTGGATTAGATTGCTCTACTCAGATTTGGGACTTCACACTCATTCACTTATGATCTTTGGTGATAATACTAGTTCTTTGCATCTTGCAGCGAACCTCATTTATTATGCAAGAGCTAAGCATATAGAAGTGCACTATCACTATGTTAGAGAGAAACTCTTGAGCAAAGAGATTCAACTAGCATATGTATCAACAAATATGTAGTGTGCTGACTTGTTAACCAAAGCACTTGATGGTACTAAACTTTATTGGTTTAAAACCATGATTGGATTATAGGATATTCAAGAGGATTGATGAAGCTATGCAAGTCAAGATGTTTGGCTTGAGGGGGAGCTGTTGGTGCAAATGATCAAGCCTACACATTTGGATTAGCATGGAAGACTTTTGTGGAATTAGCATTTGATGATACATGTGAATCATAGCTTGTAACTACTTGATGATTTACTATTGTAAAAACTTTAATCATTGGGGGAATATTGTAAAAGCTTGTATCCTGTGGAGTTATGAGGAATATTAGTTATGAATTAAAGATGAGAGAATAACTCTTAAATCAATGGAGTCACTTTTAGTTGAAGCCAAGTTTGAATTCAAAATTCAAACTTTGAAGAAACACTTATAAAAAGACATTGTAAAATCTTGCGGGGTAGTGTGCCTCATTCTGAGCTCATTCCTTGATCATTTGTAGAGCTTGAGTAGCCCACCATAGCTCACTCATTCCATCATCATTAAGCATCATTACAATGCCAATGATCTTGTACAATCATGTTATATAATAGATATAGGCCATTGAACATCTCTGTCTACTTCTCTGCTATGACTACTTAGAACAGTCAACTTCTTCTAGTCATATCTCAGTGAATACTCAACCATTTTTCATAATCTTTGGCTTGTTGGAGCCAGCTTGAAGTATAATTTGTGTTACCAAAATTTCAAGGTATTTGGATCAGGCTTCTGGGAGAAATCATCTTTGAAGTGCTCTCTGGTCATCTACTAGTTGCTTCCTAAAAAGTCGGGGGTAAGCTTTGGTGCTAAACTTATTTCTCAAAGCATAGTTCATCATTTTAGATGATTCCACTTGAAATAATTAGCTATCTAAGATAATTGAATTCTCCCAAAAGGAATTTTGTCAATTGTTAATGTACTCTGAGCTCTGAGTAAAAAAGCTAGCAGGTGTATGGACTAAAATAGCAAGTTTTTCAACACTAGCTATTTTTGAACTAGTCTGTTTTGGATTAATTGTTTCAAGCATCAACTCTAAAGTACATAGGTACTTTCTAGGTGTCATTTGCAAGCTAAAAGGGCCTACTATATAACTCTGAAGTGTATTAGGGCTGGTACAAAGCAGGGTTTAGCAGTGCCACCTCACTTCCTTGAGGTATCCATCCATCTCTCATAACATCACACACATTTGTGGTCGATCCTATGGACATCTCACCACGTACAACACATCTCCCTCCCCCCACATTTCCAGTTTCTCCCATTCCCCCTCCACCAACATCACTTGCACCCACTACATTGTTGTGTAGTGCATCCATGATTCTCATACCCATTACCCTTCCCCTTGTGTTTCCCACTATAAATATAGTATCTATCAATATAAACACTACACTTGATACAATGATTCAATGTGTAAATGGGCTTAAACAGGAATATCAATAACCAGAAGTGTGCAGTGCAAAGATTAGCATTGAATCCATCCAATTACAAGAAAGAATGATTGAATTAAGAAAGCAATAGGACATTACATGCAGTGCCATGAGGACTTGTCACTGATGAAGGTAAAGAAACATATGAGGCACCTAAGCCATAGTGGATCAAATATGTACAAGAAATTAGATGCACCCATGATGATCATGTGGCTATATAACTTTACTCTATGGAAAATCTTGAAGAAACGGTGCTTCATTCAAAGTACTTTCAAAATCTCTCTCACAGATGCTTAATCACAACATCAAAGTTGTAATACATGCCATATTTTGTGCTATTATCTGACTACAAGGTAGAGATAAAGCATGTGATAGGCAAGGAACAAACTTTCACCACACAATTCCAACCTGGAAATATTCCAAAGAGAGCTCAATGGGCAATATCTTTCAATTGAACTGGCACCACAATTTATTAGAGACGTACCTTGAAATGATGCGCACGTGGTCTATGGCACCCATACACATCATCTACAATCCATCCTATGGTCCGGTGCCACGAACAAGACCATGGCTAGTGTTTGCAATCAAGTTCTAAAACAATCTAGGGTTCTCTAATTAGTTAAATTATCCCTAATTTACTCCACCCCGAGGACCACCCATCGTGGCGTACATGGTGTCCACAATCCACCATTGCACCCCAGGACTGAAGAACATGCCAAATGCAGCCATCGAGATATGTATGAAGATATTTCAGTTAATGACTATGGTCTTCAAGACATTCAAGAAATTCAAAGCTCTATGTATCTCAGCATTGGGCTTCCATGAAGGGAACTTCAACTTGGTCTACGATATGAGCACTAAACCCTCTATCCAAATTGTATATGCTTGGCATGCATGCATAAAATAATTATCGTCTTGTTACAAAAACACCTTCAAAGAAATGTTCTCAACTAGTTTTTGGTAATATCATTATGAGATATTTATACCAAGTCCCACTCATCATCCACACCTATTTTCCATAGAGAAAGCCATCCATGCCGAATATTTAAGAGGAGTGTGCCATCTAGACATCCTAGGCCTTGTAGATTCGGATCGAATTATGACAGATTTGGCAAGACCACTATAGATAAGGGAACACAAATTGGCAACCCATGTGGTACAATATTATACCGATCACCCTCCTTTTACATTCCTTTGCCATTGCAAGCCTCCTCTTTTGCCATCACAAGCTTCCTTCCTACACACACAGAGATAAGATCATTCAAACCTCCCAGCCGTCGAGCCAAGTCTTAGGAAAAACTCTCTCTCATGCTCTTCATGTGAGTATCTTAATACTCTAAGGGGAGAGACTCCTCTCTCCCCCCTTCTACCAAATGGGCATAATGCCCTCAGTGATGCCATGTGGCATTTATGCCATCTCACTCAAGTGGCTATGCATCCATGACATGACACCTCCACAATTAGGGTTTGTCAAGGAAGATAGATGCAAAAGAGGGTGGAGTGTTAGTGTAGCTCAAGCGTAAGCACCACCTCCTTTACTTGTCAATCCGGGGAGACATGAGTGTTAGTATATGATCAATGTCTACCCCTCATGATTGTATGCACATTTTGTAAGGCCCCCTTTATGAGGAGAAGCCAAGCGTGCATTACCCAATTGATGGGAATCCCAACTTGCATGTTGGATGAAGGTCATATTGGACCATGTAAGGTATTATAAGGAAAGGGAGTTACCAGGGTCATTGTGGGGTCCGGGGCAGCGGTGAGCAGCCTCGGCTGGGGGGTCCAAGGGGGCCAGCAGGCCCCCTGGCTGGGGGGTCCCAGGGGGCCAGCGGGCCCCCTGGTGGGGGTCCGGGAGCAGCGCCCCCGGCGCGACGGTAAAGGGAATATTCCCTATCAGAGTCAGAAATCATTTATATTTGTTAGGACGGTTCAACCAGTCTAAGCCGTGTATGGCAATTACACGGGCGGTGGCCGCCCACGCTCTACCGCCCATGTATAGCCGTCCATGGCAGACCACCCATGATCCTATATATACATGACTTCTGCACTACCTAAGACATTGAGTTGAGCCAACATACCTCTACCTTGTATCTCCCTATCTAGAGTTGTCTAGATCACCATTTAAGCTCTACCTTGAGAGCGCACGGGTGGACAACGCCATCATCTTTGTACTTGCTGCTAGTAGAAAATTGTTGAGATTCTCCTATATCTGTTATCTTCTCTGCTATTGCTCCTGTGTTATACTGCGTAACTATTGTCTTACAATGAGGACCGGTATGAAGACCACGAGCAAGTGAAGGCACAAGTGTGTGAGTGAAAGCACACAAGCATGCACACACATACACACACACGCACACGGTAAGATCAAAGAGAAGAACAATGGAAGGGCTTTGATTACAAAAGAAATCTATTACAAAACTGAAATCTACCAGAAGCTAACCCCTAAAATGAGCTGCTCTTTTTATAGTTTTTGGACTAGTTTTGGCCCTGTCCAGACCCAGTGTCCGGCCTAGTTGAAAATTAGGTTCCAAGGCTTATTTGAGGGCTCAAACAAAGTCTAAAAATTATGAAAATTGATAGGATGATAGTTCTAATACTCCTCAAGCTCGAGGACTCCTTGGCTTGCACAAAATGGAGCTACAAAAAGGTGAAATGATATTTACAATGGTTTCAAGTGATGAAAATCACTATTTTATAGGGATTTCTTCTGAGAATTTGACATACACTTCTTGGAGCTCCCTACTTGCTCCTTCTTCTTGTGTGCCCACTTCTCTGATGTGCGTTTTATGCTTGTCCTTGACCTTGAGCTTCAACACTCCCTACTTGCTCCTTCTTCTTGTGTGCCCACTTCTCTGATGTGCATTTTATGCTTGTCCTTGAGCTTCAACACCCCCCCCCTCTCGAGTCTGTCGTCCCTGACATACCCTTGTTGTAGTGGTTGTTCTAGGTAGTGCTTTGAGAGGTAGTATCCATTCTGTATGAACAAGAGTCATCTATCTTCCAAATTTGGCAGTGTTGGTTGTCTGGTTCTTCGTTTGTCACTGCAAGCCTTTGCAAGTCGTAGTCCCTTGGTATGTACTTCTTTCATGGATTCCAGCATGAATGCATCGTTGTGAGCTTTCAAAAATTGCGACTTGCTCAAAAGAGGTTGTCCAGATTGAGTTCGAGCAACTGCTAGCTTCGAATTGCTTCCTAGGTATTTATGTTGTCCCCATGATATCCTCTAGCTCTTCTAAAGATGATTTTTAGAGTAGTCATGCCAAGTACTCATAACCCATAGTGAATGATGGATAAGTGTGTATGTGCATGGGTTGAAAAAAGTATGTGCCTTGTGCACGGCCTTGTAATGTAGCCCTATGCATGCTTACTTGGAAAATGCATTGGAAGAAGTATGGTGCAAAAATTTGGGGTCTTGAGCTAAGTGCTCAAGGGTATGCTGATGAAGAGGTTTCCTACTCTATCATGGTTATAATGTGGCCCAAGTAGGAGATTCTTACCATAGTGAATGGTCAGTCGATGCGGATCTCTTCGTGTTGTACACCTGTCATTGTGATGGACCATTGGTTGGTCTATCGTTATCGATGAATGCCCTGGTTGATGGTCCACGGATGGGAGATTCGTCGAGCACCTGGTCCTGTCCCCTCTCTTCAAAGTAGCATTTGACAAATACCGAGAATTGAATTTCTTTATATTCCTTGACAAACAGCATTGGGCAACTACACCGAGCTTAGTTTCACATATTCCCTTTGGCTCACCCTAAGCAGGAGTCTTCTCACCTTCAAGCTTTTCCCTCCTACCATGGTAAGAGGAAACAATAGTTGTGGATGCTATGTTCATGCCAAGTTCTTGACATCTACCAGATAAGGCAACAATTATATCATCTGCTAGCCGAGACACACTTATATCCAAACTGATAAATGCCCAGTAATCATCAGTTCCACCTTCAACTAAGCATGACTCATTTGTGTTCCATGAGCCAAACCTGGGAACAAGCTCTCTCTTACTATCTCTCTTTTTTTTTGCTCCCTCTCTTCCTTCTCTTTTTTTTTTTTGGGGAAAAAATATCACAAAACAAGAACACAAAAGTTGGTATCAATAGAAATATTTGACATATGTCAATGTGCTCTTGTGCTTGGGATTCTCAAGTGTGTCTATGCACGGCCGTGTAATGTGGCCCTATATTAATGCATACTTTGGAAATGCATGACCTGAATGGTGCAAAAGACAGGGTTGTGCAAGGAGCACATGGTTGTCGCTCGTCGAGGCTTGATGTCACTTGCAGATGTTGATGCCATCTTTGTTGGAGGTATCCATTGTATCTCGAGATGACAACTGATCATTCCTCCTTATAGGGATCCATTTGAGAACGGTCTGCGACTTGGTAGTGATCACCTTTGGCCGCTTCATGTTTGAATGATTTCGTGAGGGTTTGATCCATTGTGGTTGGCTTTTTACTTTGGTGGATGCTATCGGTACTTTCGTCTTCCAAACCCATATCCTTGCAGAAGAGGTTCTTTGATCTGTGTTGGAGCTCTGTGCTTGATTTAGTCCTTTACCTCGCCTTGGTGTCTTTGTTGTGCAGGTTGTTGCCTTGAAGTACCCCCCTGGATTTTTTCTGAGTTTAGGCTTGATTGCTTGGGATCCTTGGATTGGAAGTGTTCTTTCTTGAGGATAAGTCATGGTAGGCCTAGACCATAGATTTTGAAGTCTAGTGTGAGGGGGCTGATTTTGTACAAGGGCTTTCTTTGGTACCCATATCATAGTGCGATTCCGTTGGGCTCTAAGTAATTTCTTGGCCACCCAAATTTTCTTGATATTACCAAGAAAATGTGATTTCTGTTTCTTGATTTAAGGGTCTTTTGGGCCTTGTATACGAGTTTTTTGAGAGAACTCATCTTTACATGGGAAATGCAACAAAGGTTGATCTTCTATACATGCATCAGATTTATGCAAGGGGTCAATGGGTAGTGTTGTTGGAGATTGATCTAGAGATTCATCGATACATTTATCCGTATTACACATTGAATCTCATGGGTGATGCATTGTCATGATTGACCATCGATTTGACATTATTCTCCACATCAATGATACCTGGTATTTCTTGATCATCTCCTTCTTGATCATATGAGTGTAGATCATCCCTGCTTATGGTTTCATGAGGGGAATCCAAATTTACAGGAAGAGAGGGTCCTTCCACATCCCCCAAACACTTTGAGTCCTCCATTTCTCCATTCTCCAAGGTTTCCTGTGATTTACTCAAAGAAAGATTAGATTCAAAAACATGAGTAGAAAGAAAAAAAATTTCATGAAAAGCACACTCTTTGAAAAGATGATTTTGCCCCCAATTATCATAAGATGGATAGTCATTAGGATTTTCCATAGACATATATGTAGAAGCACGGGTAATAGGTGGAGAAAACACCTCAAATTCTTGATGATTTTGTGTAATGAACCTCTGGGTGCCAATGATCAAGTCTTCATCTATACAATCCATGAAAAAGAATGTTTCCAAAAAGTGCATATCATCCACCATAACAGGTAACACAACTTGACCCATGCAATCATAATGTTCACCATCCATGAGGATAGAAGAGTGAGTTGTTGGTTGAATGTTCTCTAAGATAATGACCACTAGGTCAATATGAATTAAATTCCACTCACAATTAGGATTGATATAAACACCCAACCTTCTATGGTCATATCCTATTTTGATATCCACAAAAGTATTATCATATTCTCTTGTTGCAAATAAGGATCCAACCCCCTTAGACATTTCCCCCGTTTCCTTGACTCCTTGCAATTTTTCTCTAGATGTTTCATCCTCATGTGAGATTATTTCATGCACTTCATGTTCATCTCCCTTCTCTTTTCCCCTCTTAGCCCCCTTTCTTCTCTCTTTTGCTCTTTTCTTTCCCATGATGCAATTTTTCTCCCTCTTGGTGTTGCGAAAAAATCCTTTGGAGCCCCCTTGGTTTCCTGGTCCCACTTGAGGGTCAACTTCAAATTATCCTACCTGAAACTTAACACATTATTCTTATAAAAAACTATTGAGGCCAGGTAGGATTCGAAACGAGCTTTCCAACGAGCTATAGAGCTCAAAAAATGGACTTTGGATGAAAAAGTTATGTCAAATCAGGCTCCTGGGGGTCAAAACAGGCAAACAGGACCTTTTGGAAAAAATCACGATTTTGTGAAATCAAGAGAATCGCAATTGTGTGAAATCAGAGAATCGCGATTGTGTGAAATCAGAGAATCACGATTGTGTACCTTGAGAATCGTGATTTCACAAAATCGTGTTTTTGGCTGAAAATCGTGATTTATGAGAATCGCGATTTTTAGCAGAAAATCGTGTTTTTGAAAATCGTGATTTTTAGTAGAGAATCGTGTTTTCACAGAATCGTGGTTCACAGAATCGTGTTTTTGGCTGAAAATCGTGATTTTTGAGAATCACGATTTTGAGCAGAGAATCGTGTTTTCACAGAATCGTGGTTCACAGAATCATGTTTTCACAAAATCGTGTTTTTACAAAATCGTGTTTTCACATAATCGTGTTTTCACAGAATCGTGTTTTGAAAATCGCGATTTTGTCTCAGAGAATCGTGGTTTCCAAAAATTTAGAGAATCACGATTTTGAGCACAACCACAGAATCGTGTTTTCTCAGAATCGTGTTTTTTTGGCTGAAAATCGTGATTTGTGAGAATCGCGATTTTGAGCACAACCACAGAATCGCGATTCTGAGAATGACCACAGAATCGTGTTCTTTTCAAAAGGCTTTTAGGAAGGAAATAGAGAATCGTGATTTTTAAAAAAAATTTGAATTTTCACAGAATCACGATTTTCATCACAGAATCGCGTTTTTTGGCGGGAACTTCGGATTTTTTAGTGCCGAGCAATGGCGAGCTCCGTATGAGCAGAAAATCATGAAAAACACAGGCGCTTGCTCTCCCTTGCACTTCCTAACTCCTTCCCACACAATAATGCATGAAAAATGGTATGAAAATGGTGAAAATGCACTAAAAAACAAGAAATTTCTATGAAGAAGAAGATGGAAGAAGGTGGAGATGATGATGATGATGAAGATGAAGAGGAAAAATCAGAAAATGAACAAAAATGACAGTTTTTTTACCTTCCAACATGGCAAATCTACGATCTCACCATCACAACGCTCGTCCTCGAAGCTCTCTCCCTGGCAACGGCGCCAAAATTTGGTGTAGCTCAAGCGTAAGCACCACCTCCTTTACTTGTCAATCTGCGGAGACGTGAGGACCGGTATGAAGACCACAAGCAAGTGAAGGCACAAGTGTGTGAGTGAAAGCACACAAGCATGCACACACATACACACACACGCACACGGTAAGATCAAAGAGAGGAACAATGGAAGGGATTTGATTACAAAAGAAATCTATTACAAAACTGAAATCTACCAGAAGCTAACCCCTAAAATGAGCTCTCTAGCTCTTTTTATAGTTTTTGGACTAGTTTTGGCCCTGTCCAGACCTAGTGTCCGACCTAGTTGAAAATTAGGTTCCAAGGCTTATTTGAGGGCTCAAACAAAGTCTAAAAATTATGAAAATTGGTAGGATGATAGTTCTAATACTCCTCAAGCTCGAGGACTCCTCGGCTTGCACAAAATGGAGCTACAAAAAGGTGAAATGATATTTACAATGGTTTCAAGTGATGAAAATCACTATTTTATAGGGATTTCTTCTGAGAATTTGACATACACTTCTTGGAGCTCCCTACTTGCTTGTGTGCCCACTTCTCTGATGTGCGTTTTATGCTTGTCCTTGACCTTGAGCTTCAACACTCCCTACTTGCTCCTTCTTCTTGTGTGCCCACTTCTCTGATGTGCGTTTTATGCTTGTCCTTGACCTTGAGCTTCAAATGTTAGCATCCAAGGTGGACTAAGCCATCAAGGAAGTATGTGGTAGGGATGCCAAAGACAAGAGATCTAGAGAGAAGAGCAAGAAGGACCAAGCAGAAAGAGCATTCAATGCCGATTAGGCAAGGATAGGCCTAATTGTAACTTTTCACAATTCATCATTCATTCAAACAATGATTTTTATCACTACCCGTCATTGTAAATATTCGTTTTTGGTATTTTAGAATCCATTTTGTTCAAGTTCAAGAGTTCTCAAGCTTGAGGAGTGCTAGGAGAACATGTCTACCAATTTGCATAATTTTTAGAGCTCATTTGAGCCTCCAATCTAGCCTAGAAATCTATTTTATGACTATGCCAGACAGTAGCTTTGAACTATGCCAAAAATATTTTAGAAATTATGAAAAGAGCTAGAGAGCTCATTTTGGAGGTGAGTACTTTTTGGGATTTTATCTTATATGAACATAATTGTATCTCAGATCTAGTGTAATACAAGATTCTATTGTTCCACTGTTTGTATTGACTTGTGTGCGCATGTGTGTGTATGTGTGGGCATGCTTGTGTGCTTCTCACTCTTGCACTTGTGCACTTGACATGCTCTTGGTCGGCATACCATCCTCACATCTCCATGGATTGAAAATTATGAGATTGTTCTCCTCAGGTTGGTTCTCACCAGTGCTAGAGTGACAGGATGACTTCTCCATCTAATGAAGTGAGTTGAATAGAACCACTAGATGAAAACTTCTACAACTTCTTTGTATAGAACCTATCTTGAGAAACTTATTTGCATGTTGATTAAACCTATATACATGGACCAAATCTCCTTTGTGCAATTTCTTGTCTTTGATGTCAGCATCAAAAGATGCCTTTTCATCTCCTTTCCACTATAAATGTATGCTATATCTCTCAACTGAGTCTCTTGTAGATTTTCTAGACTATGTGCTAGCATAGAGAGTTCATTTGTAGTCCACTTATATCCTTGTGCCACTTCCAAAGTCGGTACAAGGAAGTCAATTGGTAAAATTTCTTTGTGTCCATATACTAGGTTGACTGGTCTTTCACCGAAAAATGTTTTATAAGCCACATGATAAGCCCACATTACATGATGCAATTACATATCCCAATCATATCTTCCATTGTTTACCAGCTTAGTCATATACAGTGCAAAGGAATTTATTAAAGCTCTCAGCTTTTCCCGTTTGCTTGTGCATGATAGGCTACCAATTTTCTATCCATGATAAGACATGTAGTTAGCAATTTTCAATCACCTCATTGACGAGCTCAGTCCCTCTATCGCTTAGAATTTCTATGTAGATGATGATGATAAGATGGAAGTGTGCCTTTCTGGTTTAGGAGCTGCATATAAGTAGTTTAGAAGTTCTATTCAGACAAGGGAAAATAATCCAAATTTTGTTGATCTTGTGCCCATGCTGATAATTTAAGAAAATAAACCTTGATGAAGATCAAAATCCCAAGGAAAAAATAGTTCTGATTAGTACTCTACTCTGGTAGAGGAAGAGGCCGAGGAAGTGGAAGAGGAAACACTAACCACGACCAAGGTCAACAACAGAATTATGCAGGAGGTAGAGGATAGTTTTGAGGAAGGGGGAGACAAAGAGGCCCCATAAATTTTCAAAGAAATGATTTAGGTAATGATAGTAAGGGATGCTATAATTGTGGTAAACTTGGTCACTTTGAATGTGATTGCACGTTGAAGAATCAAAATAGAAGAAAACAACATAAAAACTATGCATCCACAAGTGTAGATTATTCAAAGATGTTCATGGTCCAACATCACATGATGAAAATGAATGTGATGTCTAGTATGTTGTTCATGGTCCAACATCACATGATGAAAATTGAATGTTTGATGATGTTTCAAAATCAAACATTAATGTATGGTATGTTGATTCAGGTGCTTGAAATCGCATGACTAGCCATGCAGAATGGTTTATTAGTTTGGAGAAATTATATGTTCCTAGATTTTTTGAAATAGGCGATGATACATCACATCCTATCTAGTATACAAGACACACAACACTATCCATGGAGGATGGGAAGCTAAAACATCTTGTTGATAAACTACATGTTTCAAATATAACAAAGAATCTAGCTTTTGTTGGACAAATGGTTGACTAGGGATTATAAGTCAAGTTCAATAATGATGGTGTATATGTAGAAGAGTACAAACATAATGGAAGGTTGGTTGCCAAGGGTAAAGAAATTAAGTGTGTAGCTATATATGTTGATGACATGAGTTCTTCTACCTCATTTCCATTTGCATCCGCATGGGTGCATCTCCATTTTTTATCTAGGAGACACTCCATTTTATATCATTTTATATTGTATCTCATTGTATTTATGTGCCTTGACATGTGCTTCCATCATTATATTCACTCTCCTTCAAAGGGAATTATCCCACATATGATGTACTTTGGAGAGCCTCCTAAAAATCTACATAAGAAGGGTCTCTCCCCCATTTTGTACTTGGTTAGAATCTTGTAGAACCTACTCCATGCTCTTGGCAAGCTCATGTATAATCCATGTGAGTTTACCCATTTCTTGGTCTACTCACTTTGAGTCTCTCACACTCTTTCATTTTGTAAGTACACTCCTCTTTTTATTTTGCTTCTGCACATGTACTCACGACATGGTATCAAAGCATTAAGTGGACATCTTGGTTGTTTGTCGTTTGGTGGTGATTGTGGAGATTTTGGTAGTAGTGGTGCGTGAGTGTTGGCGGTTTTTCTTTTTTCTCATGGTGAGAAGCCTTCACCATCAATTTTTATATGATTTTGGGCCTCATTTTGCCCGTTTCCTACCTCCCACCCCTCTCTTTCATCCATCTTTCCACCCCTTTACCCCTATTTTCCCACCCTTGCACCCTTGTTGTTGGAATTCTTTGGTGATTTGTGATCAATTTTGTGGTGAGTTTCCCCTTTTCGATAAAAAATCTCCATGTGAAATTATTTCAGTAGCTCTACTTATCTTGCCTACCTACCTCGTAAATTTGGTTGGGAACAAAAACACTTTGGAATGTGATAATATGTGTAGACTTTGTTAGTCAACAAGGTGGACTAAGCCGCCATGGAAGTATGCTGTAGGGAAGTAAGACAAAGAGAGCCAGAGAGAAGAGCAAGGACCAAGCAGGGAGAGAAGTCACTGCGGATCAAGCACGGAATAAGCATAATCATAATTTTTCACAATCCATCGTTCATTGAAATAATGATTTTTATCACTACCCCTTATTGTAAATATTTGTTTTTGGTAGTTTAGAATCCATTTTGTTCAAGTCAAGGAGTCCTCAAGCTTGAGGGTATCAGGAGAACCTTTCTATCAATATTCATACTTTTTAGAGCTCATTTGAGCGTCCAAAAGATCCTAGGAACCCTTTTTTTAATTAGGCCACACAATAGGTATAAACTATGGCAAAACTAGTCTAGAAACTATAAAAAAGAGCTAGAGAGCTCATTCTAGAAGAGAATTTTTTTGGATTTGAGCTTGTATGAACATAATTGTATATTGGAGCTAGTGTAATACAACATTCCCTTGTTCCACTATTTGTCTTGACTTGTGTGCATGTGTGTGTGTGCATGCTTGTGTGCTTCTCACTCTTGCATGCTTGTGTGCTTGTGTCTTGACTTGTGTGCATGCTTGTATGTGTATATTGTACGATAGAACCTTGCATGCATCATGGGATGATGATATCTATCTATCATGACATACACAAATTTTGGGTATTTGGTAAATGCAAGTAGGGCATGATAGACTACACACTAAGCGCATCATGAAGCACTAAAATTTATTTAACAATAAGCATATTCTTTTGTCCATTAGGACAAAAAGACCTTGTGACAAATGGTTTCCATTGCAACAAGCACTTTGTCCATCGCAACAAGCTGATCAGTCCATCATGGATGACATGTCCATCATGGATGACATGTCCATCATGACAAACTCACTTACCTAATAGAATCTCTCCATCGCACAACAAATGATAGACAAACCACAATAACTATGTCCATCACAACAGAAACATCCATCGTGAGAGACATGTCCATCATGACAAACATGTCCATCATGACAAACATGTCCATCATGACAAACATGTCCATCATGATATACACATCCATCGCGACAAACACATCTATCATGACAGACATGTCTATCATGATAGACGAGTCCATCACAAAAGACAACCAGTCATGATAGACTCTGTCCATCGAGATAGACACACCTGTCCATCTTGATAGACATGAATGGGGTAGGGATGTTGAGTCCACCCTTGTCAGGGGTAGGGATGTTGAGTCCACCCTTGTCATTCTTCACATACTTTGTACTTGATTCAACTTATCAAGTGCAAGGCAAGTTGGGTAGGGATTAGACCACACACATATTCCTGTCTTTTTAGATCTATTCTTGGATAGGATCCTCTTCTAATTGAAGAGGCAAATCAAAGAGGTGACAAACATGCTCCTCAATTTGGATCATGGGATCAGGGGAAAGCTACTAGATAGCCTATAACTTGAAACATATTTTGAGGACAGAAAGAATTTTCTAGGATGGAAGAATGGTATAAAGAAATACTTGGCAATACTAGAAGTTAAGTTAAAAATAAGGTTCTTAGTATGAAAGCAAGAAGCTTAGTGCAGCGGTTAAGTCTCATGGATGGGAATTAAGAGGCCTTGGGTTTAATCCTCCATGAGTGCAATGGGGAGAGTATTATTCCCCAAGATCTCAAGAACATTCCAAAAGCATCGACTTGAGGACACTGTCATACATGTGTTCAACTATCATTTAGGGAACTAGGACACATGGCACACATGAATACACATGCCAAGTAGAGGCCCTCAAGAGCTAGGCTATATAGTAGATATTTGGATGGTGAATTGAGGTCATTCTCTTATGTGTGTGGAGCCCAATTTACAACACCTACCAATACAAGGATCTCTTGCTTGAAGCAATTTAAAATGTTTAGTTATTTCTTTGGAATTTCCATATGTTTTTAATACCTTGGAATATTTGGAAACTGAGCATCAAAAGTATTTTTTATTATATTTTGAGACACTTGATAAACGACCACCTTTTACACATATAGTCTTATGTGTATATGGACCTTCAAAAGTTAGATATGCTTAAGGAGGCAAGAAATTAAGAAGAAAAACAAGGCAAGAGAATAAAAAACCATGACGGTGGAGTGAAAAGAATAATTCGACTATGGGAATCTTCATGATATATTATAAACTTATTGAAAAGACACATTGAGAACTTAAACTATGAAATCTTGATGACACTATGAATTAGCTCTAATATTTTGTACATCTATAGCTGAAAAGAGCACTATGTTGGTGCAATATTGTAGGTAAGACCTTCCCTTCCTATCTATAAACCATCTTAGTTATGAAAGGATCACACTGAAAAAGAAAACATTTTGTAGAACTAATAAGTCCATTGCTTCTTCTTTTAGTGGAGTAAAGATAAGAAGAGGAAAATGTACCATTTAACAAGAATAAGGGTCTATGTAACCCTCTAGCCTATGAATAGAAAAACCCAATCTTTTCTCTGAATAGAGCTACATGCCTTAAGCCTTACGTGAGAATAGATGATAGAAGATGGTGCTTTTACCCTCAACCCTTGTCACACTCTATCACTACTTATTTTGCTATATACCGGGATAAATCAATCATTGCTATCTGCAAACACAATGGATGTTATATATAGCTTATATTTTGCAAAAGGAACAATTTACGGGGATACATCAATCATTCCTATCTCCAAATACAATGGATGTTGTTCATATCTTATATTTTGCCAAAGGAACTAGCACTCAGCTCTTTTGATTGCGGTATTCAATCTGCTCTTGGTGAGTCTTCAATCATTCCTATCTCCAAATAAAATGGATGTTGTTTATGTTTTATATTTTGCCAAACGAACTAGCACTCTGCTTTTCTGATTGCGGTATTCAATCTGCTCTTGTGAGTCTTCGTTGATCAGCAATGGCAGCAGCTCCTACAACAATTCGTGTAGATGCCTGGAGCGACTTGGCATGTCCCTGGTGTTACGTCGGCAAGGTGGATCCTACTGCTTTGTGTGTGTGTCTGAGAGAGAGAGAGAGAGAGAGAGAGAGAGAGAGAGAGAGAGAGAGAGAGAGAGAGAGAGAGAGAGAGAGAGAGAGAGAGAGAGAGAGAGAGAGAGAGAGAGAGAGAGAGAGAGGGCAATGCAAGCAGGCACTCTTATATTTTGGTCAAAGGTACTAATGCTATTGAAATTCATTCATACGCAATTAGGTTCCTTTGTTTATACACATCCTTTTAGGCAAAACACATGCTGTGATATAGTTGAAACCGTTCCAATTTTTTATTGCAATTATCTAACCACACAAGGGGATATGTTTAGTTGTCCATGCATTTCCTTTTACTCAAAACACATGTTATGAAGTGGTTAACACCTGCAACCCCACAAAAAAAAAAAAAAAAAAAAAAAAAAAAAAAAAAAAAAAAAAAAATATATATATATATATATATATATATATATATATATATATATATATATATATATATATATATATATATATATATATATATATATATATATATATATATATATATATATATATATATATATATATAATAAAAAATCATGATTGCATCAAGACTCACGAGTCTAGAGGCATGCCATGTTGACAAAGGAACATAAGAAGAAAAAAGTATAAGAACATATAGAAGAAGTCCCATTGTTATCTAATACAACTTATTTTAATGTATCGATGCTTTTTGACATGGTAATCCATGTTGTTGCCTCTTCTACCCAAGAGATGCACACCTCATATGAAAATGGAAACCTCATTCAAAGTATTTTTTAGCTCCATTTCAAAACTAAAATTGCTACAAGTTTTCATCAAGTTGATCTCAATCTGACCAACAAGAAGGTTGAGATTCTAACAAGGTTGAAGGAGTTTTTGCTTAAGTTTCATGGTACTTCCAAAGCCTCACATTCAGCAACCACTTGACAAGAGTTATCTAAGCAAGGTTGTTATAAAGTGACTTGGCATAGGTAAGAGGTGAAATCAAGAGAGAAGTCCTCTAAGGATTAGGCAAACTAAGAGCTTAGCCTAATGGTCAAGTCCAATGAATGAGAAGGAGGCCTTAGGTTATTCCATGAGCTGCATGGTTGTGTATTTTGCCATAAAGTCTTCTAGAGCCTTCTAGAAACTTCATTGTTTGAACATGCATGCACGTGCTACAGAAGTAATTGGTGTTGAGAATATGAAAGTGGATCTCCCTTTTGTATCTTGGAGTCACTCTATTTCCATTCCATTTCCATTATATTTCCATTTTATATTATAACCTTTGTATTTGGGTACCTTGCCATTTGCTTCTGCCATTGTATTCATTCTCCTTTGAGGGGAATCATCCCACATGAGATGTACTTTGGAGAGCCCCTCCCAAATCTATATAAGGAGGGCCTCTCCCCCCATTTGTGCTTGGTTAGAAGCTTGATGAGCCTACTCCATGCTCTTGGCAAGCTCATTTCTAATCCATGTGAGTTTACTCATTTCTTGGTCTACTCACTTTGAGTCTTTCACACTCTTTCTTTTGTGAGTACACTCCTCTTTTCATTTTGCTTCCGCGTGGCTCTCTACATGGTATCAGAGCATTAGGTGGAGGTCTTGGTGGTGTGTTTGGTGGCTGTTTTGGAGGTGGTGGTGCATGAGTTTGGTGGTGTTGCTCTCCATCCATGTGGAGAAGCCTTTTGCCATCATTTACACTCTTTTGGGCCTCATTTTGCCCATTTGCCCACCCTCCTACTCTTTCTTTCACCATATTTACACCTTTTTCCATTTTTTCCTCCCACCCACCCTCTTTTGTGGTAACATATGATGGTTTATTCCATTTTTGTGGTCATGATTGATGAGTAGATAGTAATCTAACGTGATTGAAGTGTTTATAAACATTGTTGTGGCGTTTTACATCATCTCAATGACCTTCTGAGTTTTCATTATCAGTGGTCATTACTCTTTTCTGTTTCAAAGAGCAACTTGCATAATTTCATGGTTGTTGCTCCACAGAATCCTCTTCGTGCAACCTTTTATGCACATCTTGTTATACTTATGTTTTCCACTGGACCCAACTAAGTCCAAGTCATTGTTTATCCTCTGAACTGAACTCCTCTCTAGTTCTGAGTACTACAACAGTTCTTTCAACAAAGAAATTAGCACATCATTCCCGATGCGCTCATCTCTATCGATCTATGGAGGTTACTGAAAAGGCATAGTGGAATTCTTTTTGCACCTTAGCACATCAGGTGACTAAGCTTCACATGCATGCTGGAATGCTTGGAGACATGAAGTGTACAACATTCTAGAAAGCATCTTGTGGAGTGCAATGTTGCTGATTAGGTGCTACAATGAAGATTTCTGGTGACTAAGAGAGCCATTAGAATCAAGAGGACCAGTGAATGGCTTCGACAAATGCAAAGGGCCTATACAGAAGATCATCCTATACACCTAAATGACGCCACACATGTCCTTGACAATTTTTTGCAAAAGATTGGGTTGTTCTATGCTCAGGGCTTCCATAGTTGGCACCTAGCACCTGGTCCATCTTCCCCTCCACAGTAAGGGACCCTCTACATGCGTGCATTTTGTAGGGCGATTAAGAAGATTTCCTCTATCTATGTCAGATTCCTTCAGCGCACTCTAGCACGACAGCCATTAACCTTGCTCGAAGGTTGTTACACAAGACTTTAGCGAAGTTTTTTTTCTGAACGAGGCAAGAGCATTGAACATGGAAAGAGAATCATCTACCTAGGAGGCTCATTGGCATAGGAAAGGTGAATGTAGCTCTCAGATTCAGCTGCACCATTTGTGTCAGAGCAAAATAACACGACCTCTAATGCTACAATGGGGGGGAAGGGCGAGAGAGAGAGAGAGAGAGAGAGAGAGAGAGAGAGAGAGAGAGAGAGAGAGAGAGAGAGAGAGAGAGAGAGAGAGAGAGAGAGAGAGAGAGAGAGAGAGAGAGAGAGAGAGAGGAGGAGACTTAGCCGACCTCTTGTTCAACACCGATGACATTCCTGCTCGGCACTTGGGAAGGAAAGAAGCCATAGGTGGAAGGCAAACCAAGCAACGCCTACCCACCTGCACTTGCAGCCATATCTCTCTTAGAGAAAGCACGAAAGCAAGCATTAAGTTTTACAGAGAAAGAGCATTGCTCTTTTGTGGATGCCTGACGACATTTCTGCGGCAACTACATGTGTTGCACCTTCTCTGATAGAGAGAGAAAGAGAGAGAGAAACACATCTGCAATCTCGATGTGCGCCACTTAGTGTTTTGCAGGAGCGCGAACCTCCAACCTGAGGTGCTCGGTTGTCTTCATCATTTCAGTAGTAGCAATGCTCACAGAACGTTAAGCGCAATAGTTGGTTTGGTAAGAGCACCAGTGGTTTGTAGACGATGCATTGAGCTCATCTATGATGTCACATACTCTCTCAAGGAATCAAAAGTAGCCAGGTTATTCAAGTTTCGGCGCACTTCAAAGATATCTCATTTTGGAGCGCTTAAGAATAGTCCAGCAAGTTCTATTTTTAGCGAACTTTAGTACATTGTTCTGCGCACATCTTAAAGTAACTAGATTCATAGTGAATCTGAGTTGGCAAACCATTGTGACTCTCACGTCGAGTACACACACGAGATAATGTTCTACTGATTGGGCTTCAATGCCATACATCATTGCTTATGAATTATCGTATGGCCAAATTGCTTTGGTGGTGCACAATAACGTCCTTTTGTCTCATCTCTTAATGATTCACCGTTGAAGGCAAAAATCCTCATTCGTCACTTTCCACAACTATTCGAATTCCTACCTGTGTAGACCTAATGTCCCTTTGAATTTTTCATCAAAAGAGCATGATGAAATTGGTGTAATAAGTCATGCTAATTTATTAGATAGAAGAGAGGATTTTTACTGCATTTCCAAAGTGAGCACATTGTAAATTTTTTTTTTCCCAAGGTATTTGTTCTCTCCCTTGAGGACACTACTTTGGCACTAAGTGCCCCCCCCTTTTGTAACGACAAGAATATAAGAAGAACATCTCTTTTTGTGTGTGCATGTGTGGGTTGGAGGCTAGTCTAAGCCCACCCATAAAGTACTTTGGTTCCCGTGCTTACCTTAAGGCTCTCTGTGTGCAACGGGCTACTCTAAGCCCCTCTCTTTGTGTTCCATCAACTTGTCCCTCTTGCATTATCTAGTGTAGGGCTACTCTAAGCGGCCCCCCTCCCGTCCCCCCCCCCCCCCCCCCCCCCCCCCCCCCCCTCCCCCCCCCTCCCCCCCCCTCTCTCCAAGGTGTCTACTTCAATTTTGGTGCAAGTGTAGGGCTAATCTAAGCCCCCAACCCCTATCCAAACTCAAATTTTCGTGCAAATTTCGACTTTAGTTTTTTGCAAGTGTGGAAACTTCATTTCGCTAGCTACCATGGACCCATCTCTATACAAGCTTGTTGTATGAGATCTTCGACGGTACTTAACGAGAGCCCGCTAAGAAAACCGATCTAGGAGCTTGGAATATATGGAATGTAAAAGACAAGCTAGCATTAGGCTAACTTCTCCTCGCATGTGATGAATCGACAAAAGGTTACATCACGACATGTAAAACTTCAAAGGAAGCTTGGGATATTCTAGCAAACCTCTATGAGGATAAAACACCTTTTAAGATTTATACTCTAGAGGCCGAATTTCACAAATCACTATACGTCCACAAGACAACATCACAGAAGTGATCGCCCAATTTGAAGATTATCAATGCAAGTTAGCACTTTGTGGACGACAATTTTCAAGTGAAGACATGGCTATAAGATTGCTTAAGAAGCTTCATAGGTTCTATGAAACATTCGTGACTACTTTGTATAATAGAGGTCAAGGACGCACTTCGGAAGAAGTGAGGAGATTGTTGCTTCTTCATGATTCTAGATAAAAGAACCAAATTACCCAAGAAACAATCATGAAGGCTAAAGCCACCTTCAACAAGAATAGAGGACAAAAAGGCAATCAAGAATCGAAGGACATAGGCAAGAAAAAGTTCCTTTGCAATTTTTGTGGCAAGCCTGGCCACATTGAAAAATATTGCTCCAAGAAGAAGAACAAAGATAAGTCTAAGTCTACTTCAAAGACCGAACATCACTCTCACTGCACCAATGAAGATCTCTTTCTCAGAATTGAACATAAAGCACTTGTTGCATCCACTCCGAAGAAAGAATGGATTTCTGATAGTAGTACTTCATCGCATATGTGCAATGACAAAGATGATTTTCATGAGTTTGAAGAGAATAAAGGTCAAGGATATCTTGGAGACAATAAGTGCATTGAAATCCAAGGAAGAGGAAAAGTTCAAGTCATAAACTCTGAAAGTGAGACCAAGTCACTCAAAGATGTTCTTTATGTACCAAGCCTTTGTAAGAATCTTCTCTCAGTAAAAGCCATTACAAACTGCAACATGATGGTGCAATTCGATCACAACAAAGTTCAAGTCATCGATCGTGAATCCAATGAATTGATAGCTCAAGGCTTTGAAGACAAAGGTCTCTACAAGCTTTCAAGTTTTATGGCCAAAGATTCAAGTCTTAGCTTGTGGCACTATAGATTTGGACATACCTCTTGCTGAGCTAAGATCTCTTCTAATCATCTTGTCAAAGGTCTACCCAGGATAGCACAAGTGGAATTGAATTACCAAGCATGTGCCAAAGAGACAATTGCCCCTTTGCCTATAGAAGCATCCATTTTTGCAAATAAACCCTTAGCATTAGTCCATGCTGATATTTGTGGACCTATGCATACACCCTCTCTAAGTGGGTCAATTTACTTCTTCTTGATAGTAGATGACTTCACTAGATATACCTGGGTTTATTCACTAAAGCATAAAGAGGATGCCCTTTCCAAGTTTAAGGAGTGGACATAAACTGTTCAAGAAGACTTTCTAAGTTCTTTGAAGATCATTCGATCTGATGGAGATAGTAGCTTTGTCAATCACAACTTCTCGAAGTACTTTAAGAAACATGGAATCAAGTATCAAACAATGCAAGGTACTCAACAAGGTATGGCCTTACAAAAGATTCGAAGTGTGATCCAGATGGCCAAAGTTATGCTTAGTCAAAAGCACCTTCCACTAAAGTTTTGGGGGAAGTAGTACAGACAACAATTCATATTCAGAATAGAGGATTCTTAGATATCTTGAAGAACCAAACACCATTTGAGGCTTACTTTCAGAAGAAGCCGAGTGTGAGCTACTTTCGCATCTTTGGTAGTGATGTCTATGTTCAAGGCCATGATGATGATCGGCCTAAGTAGTACATTTTCATCGGGTATAGTCACCGACAAAAGGCTTATAAACTCTAGGACCTAAAGAGTCACTCACTTACAGTAACCAAAGACTGCACCTTTGATGAATACTCTAAGTATTCATTCCTTTTGGATCCTCCCATTTCCGCTTTAGAGGGGGATCATTCCAGTTTTGAAGAGTCACGCTATGTGGAGCATGCTCTCTTTGTACGTGACTTTCCAAATCATGATACAATTTTGGAGCAAGAGGAATCAGAAATACAATCTCACTTTATACCTCAGATGGCTACACCTCCTATCATACCATCGAAGGTTTATATTTCCCCTCAGCTTGAGTTGGCCATTACTCCAAGATCAGTGACTCGTCATTTTCCATTCTTATCTTTGAGAGTCGACTTACCTCGTCTAGAGCAGCATTGTGAGCATGTACTTTGCCATTCATGGAGTCCAATATCTTTTCATTTACCACAGGACACTCCTGCATGTACTTGGATTCATCCCTGAGTTGGATCATCTTGAGTTTGCCATTACTCCAAGATCAGTGACTCGTCATTTTCCATTCTTATCTTTGAGAGTCGACTTACCTCGTCTAGAGCAGCATTGTGAGCATGTACTTTGCCATTCATGGAGTCCAATATCTTTTCATTTACCACAGGACACTCCTGCATGTACTTGGATTCATCCCTGAGTTGGATCATCTTCTAGCTAGCTTCTCGGTTCAGAGGAGGCTTCCATGGTTCTACCGACACACATCGGGACTTTGTACACTGCATGGAGGATTACAACATACAGATGGACTACCATGTGACTATGTTTTTATGCTTCATGCTTTATATTTCATTTTTGCAGGACCTACTTCTTGGCGATACACATCTCGTAGTGAATATTGTCAAAGCTTTGGAGGTTCTTGCGTACCACAAGGAGTCATCCTACATATCTCGCATGGAGGTGATCTCGTCCAGTGAGATCTTGTTCTGTTCCTGTATCTCGTTGGTGGCGTACCTATGGAGCATCTGCTTGATTCATTTGGTGGACATCTTATGGAGTGCCTGGCGATCCCGCATGGTCGATACTACTTGGAGGCTATGGATTTCCAGATGGAGACTTCCTATTTAGGTGCTCATGCTACTCCTGCTACATTCATGGTGGACTTTTCTCTCATACCCTAGCAACCTCCATACTCTACAAAATGGAGGTGCAGAGGGGGTGTTGAGAATATGAGAGTGCATCTCCCTTTTGTATCTTGGAATCACTCTATTTCTATTCCATTTCCATTATATTTCCATTCTATAAGATAACCTTTGCCATTTGCTTCTTCCATTGTATTCATTCTCCTTTGAGGGGAATTATCCATGCTCTTGGCTGTGAGTGTGTCCATTTCTTGGTCTACTCACTTTGAGTTTCTCACACTCTTTCTTTTGTGAGTACACTCTTCTTTTCATTTTGCTTTCGTGTGTGTACTCTCTACAATTGGCGTGTGTCATACATATGTACATGTCTAGCTTGGAGGATGAGTGGCATATGTGTATCAAAGTCACGAGGGGACGGGGATGGGTCCCTTGGACGATGCTAAAAAACTTCTTTGTTTTTGAAAATAATCAAATGAAAGTTATGTACAATGAATGTGTTAACAGATGAAGTGACCAATAAACAAAACCATAGAAAAAGGGTGGCTTTTTTAAGTAGAAACATGTACAAGGCGTGGTTAGCGTCCAAAGTTGATCGCAAAAGGGACAAGTGACAAGCCATATGTATTTCATCATATCCCAAAAAAGATTCTACATCATCATCATATCAAAATTTCATATACATAAAAAGAGGTAAGACTCAAGAGTCAATGATCATCTAACATATATGATGTGGAATTATCATGAGAACAAAAAGATCTTATGTCATACCCTCGATCGACAAAAAGACTAAATATGACCACAACATAAATGTAGAAACTACAACATAAATGTAATGATTATAGAGAATCCAAGTGGGAGTCTCATTTTTTGTAACACAATCAGTGGCTTCTTCTTCTTTTTTATGTTCTTCATTTGCCACTTGGTCTGACCCCTATGATACCTCTCGTTCTTTGAAAAAAATCTCATTCCATGCATTGGACACTAATGACTTTCATGTCCTTTGTTCTTGGCACCAATGACCAAGTATCATTTTCTTCAAGTGCCTTGACTTCCTCCTCCATAGCTTCAATCCATTCCCTATGCTTATTTGCTTCTTCAAAAAAGTTAGGTTCTTCACAAGCTATAACTTGACTCATGTAGGCATAGTGTCTTGCAATAAATGAATCATAAGTTAACCTTTGAACAGGGTGTTTAGCCCTATTGGATGACCTTACCTCACCGTTAGGTGGTAGGAATCTCCTCCTCCTTGGTTTAGATGCTTTAAATCCTGGAGTTTCTAATTTTTCCATACCTTCATCACTTGTAGATTCCATGTCTACCCATCGATGGTCTTCGTCATTTGCCTTTTCCTTTCCTTTGCTACTTCCTTCACTTGAATGAGCTTCATTCCTTGTCCTTCCATGCCAAGTTGATGTAGTACTCTCCTTTGATGGTGAGATGCTTGCAATGAAGGTTCTAAGTGAACTTATGCTTGTAAATGTCTTAAAAGAAGGGACGAATAGATAGGTAAGCAAAATTGAAAATGAAATTCAATTTTAGCTCTTGATAGATTTGCCTCCAAAATTCCGAATCTGTCGTCTCGTCCTAGACAAACGCAATCACATGAAATCGTCTTGGGGACAGATGTTTGTTACAGACGTGTGGAGGGATGGATGTCGTCCCCATTTGGCATCCCATTTCCAATCATGTTAGGAACGTTGTTGTGCTCTCCCTTGGGCCTCGGGACGCGTCCTCATGTGACTTTGATGTGTATACTCTTCTAAGATGGAACCCCTAGATCAGATCAATATAAGTGATAGGTTGCGAGGTGAAGAGAACCTCTTTTTGGTGGTGTGTATAGATAATGCTACAAATGTTTATGCCTCGCATGAGAACAACCTTGTATAGGTCTATTTCCTATCGTGTAGAGTGTGCATAGAAGATTGTCTGAAACTCTTCCCACGAGGTTGGTTGTGGTTTGAATCCTATCCACAAAGAGTAAGCATGTTTGTTCAATAGGATTGGGAGATAGTTGAGGCATTATGCATCGGCTAATCCATGCATGTTGAAGAAGCCCATCCACTTTGGGTAGATCTCAAAGCGATCACCTCCTCCCTCACCTCCAGTAGCTCTTGATGAAGGGAAACCACTAGCGAGGCATCTGTCGGCATAGATGGCTGAGGGACTCCTTTGGGATGGAACCTGTGCATGTGGATAGGTGTGGAGTCAAGGCCTTTCTTTCTTTACTTCGGCATGAAGTCCATTTGCCAAAGCTTGCACACAAGAGAGGGGAGCCTTCCTCTACACATAAGCCTCTAGAGGCAATACCTATACCTTCAACTTGACCACCTTCGACCACCTCCTCTTTCATCATGGAGATGTTTCCTTAGCCCATTAGTTCTCAACCATCCACATTAGAGAGTCAAGTTCAGCTAATAGGAGATGGTGGCCTCCACACCTATGGACATGCACGAGTTACGACTTGGAGGAGTCCTTGACCCATCTACGTCGAGAAATGCCTCGCTAGTAGTTTCCTTTCATCAAGAGCTTTTAAAGGTGAGGGAGGAGGTGATGGTTTTGAGATCTACTCATGTCCCGACTTGGGAAGTCATGATAACCATCCCAGTGTCTCGAACCCTTTTGAGGGGACAAGGAGTGGGAGGAGGATGCTATCAATGATTAGTTGTCGAATTGGATGGGCTTTTTCAACATGTATGGAATCTGGAGTAGCTGTTGTACAATGTATCAATCATCTATAGCTCATGCTGAAGGGACATGCTTACTCTTAGTGTGTAGACCATAGGACTCAAGCCAGATAAAAGCATGTGGGAGGAGTTTTTAGAATGTCCAATGCACACTGTGCAGGATAGGATGGAGTCCTATAGAAGGCTGTTTTGATGCTAGATGGGAAAGCGATCCTTGGACACATACTCACAATACTTCGTAGACTTGATTTAGAGGGCCACAACTCTTGATTCAGAGGACCAGAACTATGGAGGAACCACAATGTAACTCCTCTGGGGCATAATTCACTCCATAGGTATAACTCCTTTGGGACATAACCCACACCAGAGGTGTAACTCCTTTGGGACATAATCCACCTCTATTTTTAGTCACCTCTTTATCATTTTTAATTTTTTTTCTAGAACTTCCTAATTAAAGTACCTTTACATAAGAATTCTTAGTCATTCATTTTTTCTTTCTAAACAAACATGTGGAGAGTATATGTGCCAATTTTTCGTGATGTACACCACTAGATTCACACCATGTGACTGCCACATGTCATTGTATGATTGGAATGCCCATTAAAATCTTTCTTGCTGCCCAAGAAAGCCTTGCACAAGAAGAACCAGCTGGTTGCCATGGATTTGGCACTCCTTGGCAGCCCTTTGGCTGCTCTGATGTGCTTCCTCCATGGCCAAGTGATGAGTATGGCTGCACCCATGCAAGAAATCAGTAGGAGGGAGAGGCATCTGTTATGTGGCAGCCTTTGTGCAGGAACCCTTCCTCTCAAGTGTTGGCTGCTATGCTTCCTCCATCTTTGGGAAAAGAGGTGCCTCTCCCTCCTGATTTCTTGCACCAATGCAAGAAAATAGTGGAGGGAGAGGAGCCTGTCATGTGGCATCCTATGTATAGGAACTCTTCCTCTCAAGGGGTGGCTGTTATGCTTCCCCCGTCTTTGGGAAAAGAGATCCCTAGCAAGCCTCCTTCCATGTCCCTCTCCCTAAGCCTCTCTGCACCTCTGCAAGAGCACATCTAGCCCATCCTTAGGGGCAGCTGAACCTCATTTTCTTGCATATCCAGACCTTTTTGGGGTCCGTCAACCACGAAAGACTCTTGTGACAGCCCCTAATCTGTTGTTTCCAGCCACTCGAGATTTTCTTCGCCCCCTCCATGTATGAGGTGGTTAGGATGCAAAAAACTTCACAAGTCCCCCCCGGATGTGTGAGGCGCGCAGGTGAACAACTCAAAGGAGCACATACCTTCACTTACATGCTTCTTTGGGGTGGTGGCTCCCACACAATCCCCATTTCTATCATGTCCTTCTTACCATCATCCTGAATGTTCATGGCATACCTCTTCTTCCTTTTGCAATAGGATAGAAGATCCCAGCCATGGGGTTCAAAGATGAAGGTGAAGGGTGCTAGTCATCTAGTCCCCTACCTCCATGAAAAACACAAATATGATGGGAAGCTTATGTTTGCTTTCCAACCACTAGCTTGCGTGTGCTCCCCTTGCTCCTTCCTCGTGTTGCAAGTGTCCCATACCACCCCATGCAAGAGGGTGAGAAGCATGTCAAGGTGCACCATCTTGGCTCCATGAGTTTTGATGGTTTTGTACATTTCACCTTGCCTTCCCTAGAAAAACACATAGATGCTCTGATGCCAATGTTGGATCCCCTAGGATCCTCCTGTTCGACAAGTCAAGTCACAATTCATAATCACAGACATAAAGAGAAAAGAGATCTGACTCACACCCTTGAGCCTGGGAGTTTGGAGCACGTGACAGGAAGCCACCTCCAAGAGGATGGTGTCTCATACCCCCAATTCCCACTAAGATGGGTGGAGAGACTCTACCATGCAAGGCTGAAAGTCTAGTCTTGGCAAATGCCAACAATGACAAATGAGAGGCCTTGAGTTCTAGTTATAGGACTGTAGTGAAATGACCCAGTTCACATTGAATTGATCGGACCAAATACACACTGGTTGGACACCTCTTGGCAAGACATATGTTACAAATGCCCATCTAGATGTTCTAGAAGGGTGGAGATGTAAGAGGAGGATACTTGGATATTTGCTCTATAATTATGTTTGTACATATATCAATGTGTTTGTACACATTTGAAGGTTGTTTGCCACTTGTTTATACATGTTTGTACATTACAAAAGTTTTCCCAACCTTTCAAGTGGGGTTAATCCTCAATAGACTTGAAAGCCACATATGACGGGTTGTGTATGAAAGGGATCAACCCACCCTATATACAAATCAGCTCACTTTGTATCGTAAAAAATCACTCGCAACCTCATCTTATCATAGAAAGAGCTTGCATAGCCAATAAGAAAAGCATGCACATATTTTTAGATAAATAAAAAAGGGCTGATACTACCACGGAGATTCAATGCTAAAGATAGAACATACTACATCAATTATAAGAACCTCTTGCACCAAGTTCTTCCTTCATCAACACACGTATATGATCATCCTATATCAGAGGAGCGAGGAGCAAGGAGCAACAACGAGCGGCCAACAAATTTTCATCAGCTCATCACTGTTCTAGGATTATTCACATGGAAGTATTGGAGCATCAGCCTCAACACTTTCTTCATCGGCACACATCTCCTTTTGAGGTGCTTTTTTGAGCAACACCAGCCTCTATTCATGTTTCTCAGCCATATATGTATGCTTCTTTGTCTCATATGGTGTGTGGACTTCAGCCTAAGCTTCAACTTCAGTGCACACCTCAGCTTCAGCCTTAATTCAGCTTAGCCTCAGTCCCATAGACTTTCTCAATCATATCACATCTCAAATGTGATGCTATGTAAATATTTTTGTTAATTCATTAATTTCAATTTTGATTTATTGAAATTGTCTGATGCTTCATGCCTCTCATATTTACTTTCTTTTATTTCATGTCTATTTGTGTTTCTTTCATTTGATATTTTTAGGATTTTGAAAAGAAAACCCAGCACCATATTCTCTCAATAGAGAGGTTTTGCGCATGCTTTATGCGAAAGAAAAAAGTGTCATAAAGTCAACAACTATAGAAGTGTCTTGCACTAACTTTAGAGGAATAATGACGTGTCAGGGGATCAATTGCAAACATGAATTGCAGTTTTGAGATTCTCTTCCCAAAATCCATGACGGAGATAATAGATTAGCTATGGACAACATGCATCTCACCCTCTCACATAAAGTCTTGTTATATCTTTTAACCACACCGTTAGAAGAGGGGCTGTATGGGACTTTTTAACTCTCTCTTAATACCAAGATTTTCACAAAATCTATTGAATTCAGCACTTGTAGACTCACCTCTATTATTTGTATGTAAGCATTTCAACTTTCTACCTGTTTGGGTGGTCACAAATGCATGAAATTTCTTAAATGCAGCAAAGGCTCATCTTTAGATTTTAGCAAATAAACTCAAAGCTTCCTAGAGTAGTCATCAACAAAAGAAACAAAGTAAAGAGCACCCTCCATAGATTTGGTGGGCATGCTACAAATATCAGAGTGAACAAGATCAAGCACATTGGACTTACGAGAGAAACCATAATAGTAGGACTTCTTTACTTGCTTATCATATTGACATTCATTACAAAAGTCAAGTTTTGTGCCTGTAGCATCAATCTTGTCAAGATTACATTATTGTCAAGGCCCTTTTGGCTCATGTGGCCAAGCTTTTTGCGCCATATGTGAGAATCAATTTCAGCCAAACTTTCCAAGCAAGACTTTCTCATGCAAGCACTAAAGTGTACTTTTTTTAGTGCCTTTTACAATCAGCCTTGAGCTTTTCACTTGCTTATCCATCTGCCCAACTGACAATAAGATCTTCTTGATGTTTGGTACATGATGCACATTATGCAAAATCAGCTCACTGACATCACCCAAAGGCATAGTGCCAATACCTTCAATGGAACATGCATGATTGTTTCCAAGGTAAACATGACCAAAACACTCCTTGATAGGAGTCACATGAAATGATGCACCTAAATCCACATTTGAAGTCTATGAAAGTGCATCATTGACAATGAGCAAAGCATCAATAAGATCACCTTTAGTGATCTGCATATCCTGTGCATGGCATAGAGTGGGTTGGAAGTATGGTAGGCCCAAAAAATAATAACAGGTTAAATCCAAGATCTTTCCAATGCTTGACCTTAGCACATAACACACCTTGACTTGATCAAGAGAGATAAATGACAATATAGAGAGATAAGAAGACAATTATAAAAGTGTGACAGCTTAATGCTACTACACACACTAATAAATGTAAAATGTCAATATGCAATGTGTGTATGATACAAAAATCTGAATATAGGCTGAATCTAAGGGTTCTAGTTGCAAAAAGAAAAGTATGAGTGTCTAAGAGGTATTATGTGAGTGAATATGTGCAAAAGGAAGGATATAAACTGTCCAAAGCAGTTATTACAACAAATTCTAATATGAAATTATGTCTTCTGTGATGTAGAGAAGCAACAATGGTCACTTCTCACGGTGAAGTGGTAGGTAAATACATGATACAATAGTAGCATGTGAAGAAACCCTAAAGTAGAAGCCACAACTCTCCAAAATCAGCATGCACACTAGGGAGTGTGAAGAAGAACAAAGGTAAACTTCCAAAATCTCTTCCAAATCTGCATATATACCTCCAAGAGTCCTCCTAGCTCTTAACCCTAGAGCTTAAGCTTGTATAGCTTTGAAAATTGATGTCTTATGAGACTCTAATGCCCCTCTTTATATAGGTATATGATTACTTACAAAAATTAGGATGAAAAGCTTCAAAAAGTCTAATGAAAAACAAGTTTTTGTGTGAAAAGCAGAACTAAAGTTTTAATTTTGGAGGTCATACTGATGCCAAATGGTGAAGTGTTATATATCATTAGAAGGCCCTCAACGAGTACTTGCCAATGATGCAATAAAATTTTTAACCATCTTTGACTATGTGCCGAAATTAGGGTTCCTTGAATTTTTGACAATTTTGAGCATTTTGACATTGTTTTCCAACAGTTGTCCAACTATTTCTTGTACCTAGTTCATCTCCCTCAAGGGAGTTCTTGTAACTCAGATGTCTTGTTTCATACCAACGATCTCGGGTTGTAGGATCTCTTGTATCTTGTCTAGTTCAGTTATCCATACTTTTAAGTCTTAGGTTGTGGACTCTTTGTAAGGGCTCTATATTCTTGTATTATTTCTCCTGTGTGGTGATCTTATCATCAAAAGCATATTTTCGGAATCTTGTTCAAGTCTAGTTAGAGGGAACACTCCCCTGCTAGGTACATGCTTCAATGGTAAACAATCTATCCATTAGATAGGGCATTGTAGAAGAGGATAGCCAAGGAGGAATAGGATATTTTGAAAACATTGTTTTGAAAGACAACACACAACTTTAGATGTTGCAATTGCAAACATAGTTGGGGGAGATTATTTTGTTGTGGATAAAGACCCCAAGGACTCTCCTTTTATATATTTTGACCCTTCCATATGAAAGCTCTCTTCAAGAGCTTTCTAGACATATTTTTGTTATATTTTTTGGACCCCAAATTGGGGAGTTATAGGCATTTACATTATTTTTATGACTTTTGATCATTGGCCATGTGTGAACATGCACAAATAACCTAAAAGTCACTTATCAATAAGATTTGGTCCCAAATCTCTCATAACTTGATTGGGACTTCTTCAACTTCAGGTTCTCCATCTTCTTCTCCAAATTTTTGCGCAAGTTTTTCTCTCTACTTTCTCTCTCCTCACGCAGAAGCTCACTTTATTGTTCAACTTACAACTCATACATGCAAAAAGTTACATGTGCAATTAATGGGTCTCATAATGTATTGGGTATAGGTTGAATTTCCATAGTTGTAACTCATTGCTAATGGTAGTTCTTCATTCTTGTTGATGTATTATTTGTACAAGTACTACTAAGGATTCTCTATTCTTTTTATCATTTATGAAACAAGGCTTACGAGCTATTCTTATGACAAAAAATATATTGCTTGGATAAAAAAGCATGGTCACAAGATCACGATGATATGTTCTTTACTTTGAGGTCTTTTTGATCTAGACATTATGATAAAGAACTTCAATTTCCATAAAAGATATACATTATTTTACACATAATTAATCCAAAGCCTTAGCATGCAAGGTGTGGTTGTCTCAACTCTTTAGCCTAAAGAAGGAAATTGTGGTAAAGTGCTTCTAGAATTTGATGTTCCTCCATAGCATGCTTATGAAGGATGCATACTTGGTAATATGCATAATCTCCACTTTAAAAATGATACTTTGTCTAGCACTACAAAGAAACTAAAACTTGTACATTTGAATGCTTATGGTCCTAATGAGAAAAAGATCCATGTTAGGTTGCACAAACCTTGTTACACATGGATGTGCACACACAGACACATTTGCATTCACATTTATTTACATAAATATATGGATATACCAATACACATACACACACATGCCCACACCCACACTCCCACCCCCACTTACACGTACAAATATGCACATATACACATACACTATTACACATATACACAGAGTCACAATCACAATCAGAGTGATATAGACATATATATGGGCATATAGACATAAACACGTACATATATTCATGTGTGTGTCTATATGTATGTATGCATGTGCTTATTTACACACAAGTGTGTGTATATTTATGTGTGGATATTTATGTATATATGTATGTGTGTGCACATGTGTACGTACATATTTAAACAAATAATTTTGTAATTTAAATGATATCAATATATAAAAGTGCATTTTGATGTATATGTTTTTCAAACCCATGACCTTATTCTTATGCCAAATATTAAAAAATTTTGAGGTTAAAAATAAAGTTTTTCCCCCCACAAGAAACGAATAGCAAGAGGAAAAATTATTTTTTGTAAAATTTTTATTTTCATTTTTTTTGTGTGTATATGATCTGATATTATTAAATCTGGTCTATGTTTTAGGCACGTTTAGACAAAGCTATACAAAGGCTAAAGCTAGAGGCTGGATTTCAAGACACACACATAATAGTGCAATGGTGAGTTGAATGTGTTCTTTTCTTACTGGTAACTCATTATGTTATCCTAGACGAGGTTGCTAACACGTTTTTCTTGTTCAATGGTGGAAAATGATTTTCTGATACCATGATAAACTCAATGCTTATTCATCGTACAAATGTCAATCAACTCTCTTATCTTGTTGGATGTTGGAAAAACTAAAAGTGAATCTAGTTTGTTTATGTGTCAATCC
>CM035419.1:192573952-192691452 GCA_020310875.1 Ceratopteris richardii | reverse complement strand
AGGTCAGCGAAGGTTGTTGCATCTGAAGGCCTTTCCAGGAGTTGAATATCGCAAAGTGTGAGCCTGGGAAACGGGGACTAACAGCTGTCGGTCGACGTCTTTGCATGATGGACACCGTAGAGCAAGGGGGAACAGAACCTGATACTTCTTCGTGGGGTCTCTCCCCGCTCTCCAAGACTTAATGAATGGGGGGGACTCCTCTTTGTAGTCGAGTATCTTGCATGTTGTCTTCCCATCGGACTCGGGGGTAGAGCCTTCTTTTTCTACAATGCCCGTGATGCGTACATTGAGACGACGGGCATGTCTCATCTTTTCTTCCTCAATGGTGGTGTGTACGATGAGAGCTTCTTCCTTTTGTGCTTCCTCTTTGGCTTCTTTTTTGATGTTCTTCTTCACTATGTCAATCCATCTTTCTTTGGTAGCCTCTAATTTGTTTTCCATGCTCGCGGTCAAGGCTTTGGTGAGTTCTTCTTTGAGAGCTTCTGTCTTGTTTATATTTATCTCTCCCTCTTCGGGTGTGAGAGAGACCATTGAAACTTTGCAACCAGTGCACGGTTGAAGAGGTGGGCAATGAGCGGTGCAAGAGTCGTGCATCCGTAGATGAGATGCTCTGCCTGTAAACTGAACTGGTCATGGGTTTTGCCATGCTGTAAATGGGAAATAGCGCAGCTCACCATAGTGGGTGTGAAGAAGTGAGAGCTAGTGGGGCGTGAGCTCTGCGGCCTGGGAATGGGGGGCTTGTCTGGGATTTGGTATAGGCTCTGTGCATAGCTATGCCAAATGCTCGGGTCCCGAATGGGTGTTTGTTCTCTCCTCTCCCTTAGATGTCGCCACGCTATTGCACTATCCCGACTCATGAGCAAATGGTAGATATCCCAGTACTGTCTCTCCTCCCATTCCCCGGCGAGTAAGGCTCTGCATGCGACGCTATACCTATCTGTGTGTAATATCGCTTCTAAGCTCTAAAATCCGTAGATGCTTCCTTAGCTCTCGACAATCTGCATCGTACCAACGGTTCTTGGGCATGGATCCTGTGCGTGGAGAATGTGTATGTGTGCGATGTGGAAAACTGTGGATAGCTGAGTCATGAAGGATGGTGGTGATTTGTGATGTAAGTGTGTCCAAAGATGAGAGCGGATCGAGGGAGAGTAGCCTGGTATGTAAGTGGTGTGCGTAAACATGTGAGAGCTCGTGTGTGAAGTGTATTGTGGTGTATGGCTCAATGAGTGAGGGAGGGTCTAATGGGATAGGAGATGAAAGCGTGAATGCGATATACTTATGATCAGCACCAAGTGGGAGTCGTCCAATACTAAGTGAGGGGAGAAGTGAAGCTCCAGAGATGGTACCTAAAATGTAATCGACCGTGCTCTCATCCCCTCCGTGAGGGAAGCAAGTAAGTCCGCCCGAGCCTGGCCAACGATGCATCCCATCATATATAATGAGATGGTGTAGGCTTCCTAACTCAAGGAGATGTCTACCATACCCGGTGGTGTCCTTACCCATATCTGCTGATACCCTACTAGCGCTCGTCTCATCCGGATCTCTGCCCCTCATGAGCTGTGGATGGTCCATGTCATATGCTTCGCACTGACGTGACTGGGTGCGGCCATTGAAGTCTCCCATAAGGAAGACTTCACCTAGGGTACTGTAATGTAGTATCTCATCTGAAAGTGTTGTGTATGGTGAGTCTCTCTCTCGGGTCGGTCCCCCAAGGTCCTGTCCTGCGTATCGGGATTCGCGAGGTGGGAAGTAGCATATGGCAATGTAAACCCAGATCTCTGGTCCTATCTCCATGCGGACCCACATGAATCGGGCCTCCTTGTCTTTTCCTATGATATGGATCTGGCTCTGGCTTTGTATCTCCTGTCTAAATATGATGGCAACACCCCCGACCCTCGTGCTGTACTCAGTCTCATCATGGTCCTAAATGCAGATTCCCAATGAAAACCCGCAATGCGAGGTAGACCTCTCTCTGGGCTCTCGTGGGTCTCTGTGATGCAAGCAAAGTCATGAGTGTCTAGGATCTCTTCCAATCGGTCTGGCCATGTCCAAAGTGCTCCATTGCAGTTCCATACCACTCCTCTGAGTGGTGAATCCTGATATGGTGTTGCCTCATAGGCCACGTATCCCTATTTGATAGGGAGTCCGTCGATGAAGACTTTACCGTCCCGGTAGAAAGCCTTCTTTCCCTCTCGTCGGGCCTGAAGAATATGTGGCATACATGTCCAACGGTGCTCTATCTGCATCCTCGTGAGATCCTCGTCCATATATAAAGCTCCTCTAGGTAGTCCGCGTAGTATTGGTCGTCGTCGGAAGAAGGCGATACGTGTATCTTCAGAGCTCATATGAAGGATGAGTGCTCGTGGTCGAGACGTGTCTTTACCAACCCTCCATGCCTCTGTGAAATGCATGCTCTCGTATCCCAAGCGTCCGCAAATGTCAGTGGCATCTGCATCTGGTGATGTGCCTTCTGAGAGCCCTGTAATCCGTACATGTAATCGGCGTGTGTGTCGAAGCCTTTCTTCCTTGAGTGTGTCCTGGACTCTAGAGAGCTCTCCCTTCTGTGGCTCTTCACTGACTTCTTTCTTGACCCTCTTGTGAACTACTTCTACCCATGTCTCTCGAGTGGACTCCACTTCTGATCTGATTTCCTTTTTGAGCTCTTCCTTGAGTTCTTCCACTTGAGAGATCTCTCCTTCCTTTTTAACCCTGGAGATCTTCCTGTGAACAATCTCTTCTTGAAGGCGGTGGATTTCAGCCTTCAATTTGTCTCTCTCCTCTTTGAGAGAGAGAGAGAGAGAGAGAGAGAGAGAGAGAGAGAGAGAGAGAGAGAGAGAGAGAGAGAGAGAGAGAGAGAGAGAGAGAGAGAGAGAGAGAGAGAGAGAGAGAGAGAGAGAGAGAGAGAGAGAGATTTTAGATGTCTTAGGAGGCGGAACTCTGCCTATGAGACAAATCAATATATATGGGTGTGTCTTCTATCAATCGGAAAAGATAAAAATGCTGAAAAATCTAATAAAGCTGATATAAATCTCCATAGTATGCATGTGAATATGCCTTGAAAGTGGGGGGTGTATGGAGTGCTATATCTATGATAGTCTATAGGCAAAGTGTAGTACAGGCATGAGAATGCATTTGAGCGACTAACTAGCTCCATTATGTACGAGTGAGTGGGTGTAAGATGTGGTATATAGGTGGAGGTGGAGTTAGGGCCATCTTGATTATTGCAGCGGGATCAACCCTCATCTGGGATCGTCTCTTCTTCATGGAGTGATGCTTATGAGCCTTGATCTCTGCAATATGGTGTCGGTGAAGTCTGAGGCCCGATATCCTATAGCACGAAGTCATCTCCTAGCTCGAGAGGTCTAAGCTTGCTGAAGAGTCACCCCTCTCGGTGTGTGAGTTGAGAGGTGGAGGGCTAGTGCACGTTGTAGAACCAAGAAGTCAGTGAGCTGACTCTGTCTCCCTCTTGTCTTGAGTGCTATGGTAGGTTCGAGTAGGGAATCTCTGTGAGTCTGTATTTCTAGTAAGAATCTCCCAAGCTGTCGCTAATCTCTATAGTCCATGATCTCTCGGAGGGTGGGCTTCCCTGTAAACAAAGTCTCATATTTGCCTCTGATGTCATCATATGCCCTACATCGGCATACAAAGTGCTCCTTATCCTCCATCTCTACCCTGCATATCTTGCATATCGGCTCGTCATGGAGATGTCTACGGCTCTACCTATTTCAATCTCTAGTCGGTGTGATGAGACCTTCGGCTGCCCAATCACTACCTACCCTCGAGCTATGAGACATGTAAGTATCCATGTAGCTTGGTCGCTGGATGAAATCGTCCACTAGTATGTCTAAGAACTGGTTTCGGTACTGTGATGGTCTCAATCCCATGTGTGGTGGGAGCCATGTCTGACTAATGTAGAGCTTCCAAAGCTCATCTTTGAGCACAATATTCCTCTCACTACGGGAGAGGTGGATGTGAGGTGAGTAGGGGTCATATTGAAAGGGCGTGTTAGTAGTCGGTGTGGACGACCACATTTCTTTTTAATATTTTGTAATGGGAAAAAAGGGGATTTTACGGAGATCTCAATAGTTTTCGAAGTTTGGAATTTCCGGTGTATTTTGTAAATTTCAAAGTATGGAACGGTGAGAAGATTACGAAGAAGAACGGAGTAGTTCATTGCGATACGTTATGTTGCGGTGAGGATCGGAGTTCGGAAGGAGTTGATACGGAGCGTTGTATTCCAGAAAGTTTGTTAGATGATGCTCTGTACTATCGAGGTGTAATCACATTGTTCATTACAGTATGATGTATAAGCAATCCTATTAATCAAATGAGTACTTTCTATTGCGGAATTCCTTGATCTCTGAAGAGTTCTCTGTGTATGAAGTCTCTTAGTAATACGTAGTGTTAATGTTCTGAAAGGGTGCTCTGAACTACTGACGTACAATACCGTATAAACATTTGGCGACCACGATGGATTGGCAGAAAGTACCAACAAGGTCTTGCTGCACATGTTACAGAAGATGTTACTGGACTCTACAGATTAGTGGGAAATTATTCTCCCCATCGTGCTGTGGGCATACAGGACATCCTATAAAGTTTTAGTTGGCAGCACTAACTTCAAACTGTGTTATGGACAAGAGGTGATCCTTCCATTTGAGTTTGTAGTTCGGTCTCCGGATTGCGGTCCAAAAGCGATTGGTACCGGAGGACTCATTTGCTTACTGGAGGGATCAGCTCCGCTAGTTAGGTGAGCATCCGTACCATAGTTTTCTATTATTGGAGGAGGTGCCAAGTCGTCAGAAGAAATGGCATGATTGCAATTTATGGATGAAGATTTTTAGACCTGGTGATTTAGTGCTGTACTTCCATTCCAAAATGAAGCGGAAAATGGGAAAGGCAAAATTGCGGTGAATTGGTCCGTTCTTGATTCAACAACTTTGCGGACCAGGTTCCTTCTGATTGGCTACGTTGTCCGACAAAGTGTTACCAACCAGCATTAATGGGTCCAAATTGAGGCCCGATCAGACTTCTGAAGGGTAATTTCAACTATATATATATATATATATATATATACACACACACACACACACACACACACACACACACACACACACACACACACACACACACACACACACACACAAGTACATAAATAAAACACATTTTGGAAAATATGAAAAATACACGATCGTGCAATAGTCGGCAATAATGAGCGGTGTAACTACTATACATGCAAGTTGTACATGCAATCAATGACGGCAGTGGTCACATCGTTTCGAAGCTAATAATACGATTCTTATTATGAGAGTCGTGATGAGTGCAGCCTTTTATGGTATGCTCTCAACACAAAAACGCAGGCCATAAAAGGCTGAGGACCATGCCGAATCGGGCTTATTTGGCAATTTTGCGAGTAGCGTGTATCAAGCGAACAGAGCGACAACAACTTACATCAATCAGCATACGAAGTCGAAGTGCAGACATGGCGGTCACCTTCTCGGACCGTCGTCTTCTGAATATACCAGAGACACTCTCAGAGGAACTGAAGGAATGGTGCAAGTGCAGAGGGCTCCTGCAGTGTCCGCTGTTGGATCGGAGGAGCATTCGTCCCCATCCACAGACTAAAGACATCGCTAAGGAGATAGCTAGGCAGACGGATGGCAACGACGTTAATACCCAGGGGGGATAAACCTGCATATAGGGAAGGAATACACGGTACGGTTATCGCTGGCACTGCGCTTACATGTTGCCAACACAGGTATTACTCCCAGCATGATATCTGTGGATGTGGCTGAAATCTCTGGGTTGCTCGAGAAGCCATGCTCCGGTGAATGCCGATTCGTACAGCTTTTCGACGACAACCCAATCAAGTTAGGGTTGCTTTTAATGACAATGGTAATAAATTTGCAGGCAAAACATTACAGAGTATCCCAACAGTTGTACGCTTTGATGAAAGAATCAACACAATCACAAGTTAATTGGGTGGAAACCATTTTCCGGAAGTTGAAGGAGGTGAGAAGATTGTTTCGGAGGACCAGAAGAGCAGTTAATGCCGTGTTGGACTCAAAGATTGGAGTCCAATTCATTTTGTTATTTACAGAAAATCCAACATTTTTACCTCGAGAATACACAGTATGTAGAGTGAAGGTTTTCCTTCAGATTCTAAAGAAGAGGGTTGCAGAGAGGAAGCTAATAGAAGGGACCTCGCAAGATCAAACCAACGATGACAAAGATGAAGAGGGGCAGTCCGGAAGGCAGCAAGTGGAGGAGAACCAGAGGAAAGAAACTGAGAAGAAGGCTGCGGAGGAAGAAGGTGAGAGGAAGAGGCTGAATGGAAGAGACTAGAAGAAGAACAGGAACAACAACGCTGTGCTGAAGAAGAAAGAAGACGGAAGTCGGATGCGGATGAAGAACGTCGTCGGAAGCAATAGGAGCAAGGGGACCGTGTGGCAGAAAATTCCTGCAAAGTTCTGGTACTACATACATTTTCTTCATCTGGACTAAATGACAGATGGAAGCAAAGCGACGACAGATAAAAGTTACCCCTAGTTAAGTGAAGTGATTATATTTATCCGTGGATGTACCTGAATGAACCGGTTTGTCTAGAAATTTTTGGAGACTTAGACAGAGGGATTCAATGGGGTGCAGTAAAGCTAGATGAGATGATGAAACATTACACTGCTCTCACTCAGGAGAAGGAAGAATGGAAAGCGGGAATGACGGAAGAAATAAGCCGACTAAGGGCTGAAATGGAACAAGTCGGAGCAGAAAGTGCAGGGAGAGACAATGTAATTGATGAGGAAATGATGGATGAGCTAAATGAAGTTATAGCAGAAAATATTATGCTAAAGGTGACAACAGAAGAAAAAGTGAAAGTTATAGCTCGTCTCCAAACGGAAATCGGCCAAACCCACAAGGCACAACAGAAGCTGAAGAAAGCCAACAAGGAGCTTGCAGCCAAGCTACAGAAAGAAGTACAAGAAGTTCAAAGACTAAAGATGAAGGTAAAAGAGCAAAGCGATGAAATTAAAAGACAAAGTGTCACTATTGCGGAAGTCGAGGAGAAACTGGGCGGAACTCGGAATTCACCGCGTTTGAAGACAAACTCCACACGGTTCAAGAGAATTACGACACAGTGTCTGCACAATCGGCTTGTATTCTAGAACTGGAAAAGCAAGTCAATCAGTGGAAGCAGCACTCTGCAGACGCGAATTTAGTTTTGGAAAGCAAAGAGACAGAGGTTGCAGAATTAAAGAAAAGTGCCTTAGTTTTGGAGATAACATATCAATGTAAACTAGATGAAGTGAAGAAATTAACATAAGAATATATAGATAAAATATCGAATGTAACTATTGCTTTTGATAATATGTTAGAAAAATTGCAAAACAGAATACCGGAATTAGAATGTGCAACAGTTAGTTATTGAAGTGCTAGTCAGAAACTACTTGAGCCAAAATAATTTTTTGAAGCTAAAATCAGACTTGCGGAAGAGAATATAGAAGAGATGTTTAAAGAGCTTAGATATGATATAGAAAGAATAATGTTCTTAGAAATGCATAACAATGATGATGATTTGTAAAAGTTTCTTTGTAAAATCAGTGGGTTCGGATCCACCGTGCGTGCAAGTGTTAGCAGCCGGTGTGGTCGACCACATTTCTTTGTAAATATATTTTGTAATGGGAGAAAAGGGATTTTAACGTAGATCTCAATAGTTTCCGAAGTTTGGAATTTCCGGTGTATTTTGTAAATTCCGAAGTATGGAACGGTGTGAAGATTACGAAGAAGAACCGAGTAGTTCATTATGATACGTTACATTGCGGTGAGAATCGGAGTTTGGAAGGAGTTGATATGGAGCTGTGTATTCCTGAAGTCTGTCAGATGATGCTCTGTACTATCGAGGGGTAATCGCACTGTTCATTCAATATGATGTATAAGCAATCCTATTAATCAAATGAGTACTTTCTGTTGCTGAATTCCTTGATCTCTGAAGAGTTCTCTGTGTATGAAGTCTCTGAGTAATACGCAGTGTTAATGTTCTGAAAGTCCCTGCGGTGCAATTTGTAATAAGGAACGTAAACGCATGTTTATGAGTGTAATCTGCATTCATAAATCCCCATTCTCGTACCCTTTCCTTTGGACATTTGGTGCTGTGAACTATTGACGTACACCACCGTATATACAGGCGGAAATCTGTCTATATCAAGTCCATGACTATCAAACAAGGCTCTAGCATGAGTGTACCAAGCTCTCACATATCCTCACTTTGATATCTGTATAGATACATCAAATGCTTTGCATGTGAGTCTCTGGTTAGGGAGCTCTCTCATCCTCTGAATAAAGCAGATAGTATGGAATAATGCATCTACTACCATGGGTGGTGCAGCTAGCTCATCCTTGATGATGTCACGTGGCATAGACTGTTTCTCGTGAAATAGTCGCGAGATCATACGTACATGTGGCCTCTCGATTGCACTCCGCTGGGTGATTGTGAGGCTTGGGGACGAACTATCATAGCATACATCATAGCTGGTCTGACAAATGTGTCAAAAAGCCACACCTTTGTGGAGGGCTCCTAGAACTGCTCGGTGAACATGGCTAAAGCTGCATATCCTCGTGTGAGTCTCTTGGTGGCTACCTTCCTCATGCTCGAGGGGCCAGGCAAGTTTGTGAATGTGACTCCAAGGTAGACATAGGAAGTGACCACCTCTATCTGTCCTCTGGAAGCTGTGAATTTTGCTGCATTCCTCACCATGGGGGAGGTGTGGAAGATCATGAACTAAGTCTTACCAAGGTTTACGATCTAGCCCCTCTGTGTACAAAATGCATCTAAGGAAGCTAGGTGGTGTTGTTATCCCTTGCGTGACTCTAATATCAATACAATGTCATCGGCATATAATACATTGTGGACATGTGTACCTGCGAGGTCTGCACCCTTTCCTCGAGCTCGAAGAATGAAGTCCTCAATCTCGTTGATGTGGAGACCAAATAGAGTCGAGGAGGGTGCGCAGACTTGCTTAACACCGATGGTGCTAGCAGTGGCCTCAGATAACCCTCTTGGACACTGTACCCACCTAGTCACCAGCTCATAGAGTGCATAGATGGCCCAAATCGTCTCTGATGGTACTCCTAAGCTCTGGAGGCATCGGACGAGCCTCTCTCGTGGCACTGTATTAAAAGCTTTGTGGAAATCCACAAAGAGAGAGAGAGAGAAAGGAAAGGAAAGTTTTTTTACGTCTATGACAGGCCAAAGTCGGCCTATGAGACAAAACATAAGATACATGATGTGGATGTCATCCGGCTGTCGCAAAAGTAAAACAAGATCATAAAAAGCTACTACAATCTAGTCTCAAACATGTGTGGTAAAATACTAAGGCTGATGGAGTTTTATCTCTGGGGGTATATGCATGTCTATATGCTTAGGGCAATACAATAATGAAGATGCATATGTCTACTAGCTCCATCGAGTGGTAATGGAGGGGTGGAGGATGTGATACATAGGTGGAGCCGGTGCTAGAGCTTCCTGTATGAAAGCTATAGGATCTGCTCTCACTAGGGCTACTCACTCCACGGTCGCCTCGCGATGTCGGGCTTGAATCTCCTCTATCTTGCGATGGTATAGCCTCAGTCTTATGAGCGCTGTGACTCGTGGCCGTCGTCTAGCTAGACGCACCTGAGCATGCTGTAATGTAACTCCTCGCTGGGAATCAAGTGGGGAGGGGACTCTAGACCTTTGGAAACAATCAGTGAGTGAGCTGTAGATGTCTCCTCTCCACCTATGTAGCTGTGTGTGTGTCAGTGGTAAGAGTGCATCTCTATGCCTTTGAATCTCTATCAAGAAACATCCTAAGTGTCTTGGATCTCGAGAGTCCATAATCTCTCGTATGGTGGGCTATCCTCTAAAGAAAGTATCATATCTGTCTCTTATCTAAGTGTATGCTTTGCATCGACATACGAAATGCTCCTCACTCTCCACCTCCTCTCTACATAGTTTGCAGACCCACTCTGCTCTCGGGACCCCACTGTGTCTCCCACCTTCGATCTTCAATTTGTGTGATGCGACCCTCATTTGGCCAATCACTACTCGTGAACTCTGTGGCATACAGATGTCCATATAACGTGGTCTTTGTATGAATCCATCAGACATAATGGTGAGAAACTAGTCTCTGTACTCTGACCACCTCAATCTGTCCACCGGAAGTTGTGAATCGTGCTCCATTCCTCACCATGGGGGAGGTGTGGAAGATCATGACCTTGATCTTGCCAAGGTTTACTATCAAGCCTCTATGTGTACAAAACTCATCCAGGGCATCCAGGTGCCGCTATAATCCCTTGGGTGGCTTTGAAATCAATACAATGTCATTGGCATATAATAAAATGTGGACATGTGTACCTGCGAGGTCTGCACCCTCTCCTCCAGCGCGGAGAATGTAGTCCTCAATCTCGTTGATGAAGAGACCAAATAGAGTGGGGGAGAGTGGACAACTTTGCTTAACATTGATGGTGCTAGCAATGGCCTCAGACATACCTCTTGGACAATGTACCCTCCCAGTCACTTGCCCATAGAGTGCATAGATGGCCCAAATAATCTCTAATGGTACTCCGAAGCTGTGGAGGCATCGAAAGAGCCTCTCTCGTGACACTGTATCAAAAGCCTTGTGGAAGTCCACAAAGCAGCAATATAATCTCTTCTTTCGCACCCTTGCCGCATGAATGAGGGAGCGCAAAATGAAGATGTGATCAATAATAGAGAAAGCTCGTCGAAAACCTGCCTGGCCTTGTGCTCGTAGCACCTTAGTCGCTGCATATGAGCTGAGCTCTGCCTCAAGTATGGCACTGTATAGTTTGGCCATGGTGTGGCCAATCATGATGGTCCTGTAGTTCCTTGGGTCTAGGGTGTCTCCAGATTTGTGGATAGGCACAATGGTGTGCCTAGTCCATTCCTCTGGGAAGCCCTTCCCTATAGCCCGGTTGAAGACATGTGCAATCAACGGGGCTATAGTGGAGGCTGCATATATGAGATGCTCGCTCTGCAATCCCTCCTTACTAATTTCCTTCTTCATTGCTGCCATTTCTCCTTGGAGTTTCTTCACTTCTTGGAGTAAGTAAGACTCCCATGCTTTTGGTTTGTTGACTGGGGCTGGTATAGAAAGCGGCTGGTGCAAGAGGGCATAGGCAAAGCTTTTCCTGCCTTCCATGTTGCTGTAGACAGGGGGAGAGAGAGAGAGAGAGAGAGAGAGAGAGAGAGAGAGAGAGAGAGAGAGAGAGAGAGAGAGAGAGAGAGAGAGAGAGAGAGAGAGAGAGAGAGAGAGAGAGAGAGAGAGAGAGAGAGAGAGAGAGAGAGAGAGAGAGAGAGAGAGAGAGAGAGAGAGAGAGAGAGAGAGAGAGAGAGAGAGAGAGAGAGAGAGAGAGAGAGACTGCCTTCCATGTTGCTGTAGAGAGAGAGAGAGAGAGAGAGAGAGAGAGAGAGAGAGAGAGAGAGAGAGAGAGAGAGAGAGAGAGAGAGAGAGAGAGAGAGAGAGAGAGAGAGAGAGAGAGAGAGAGAGAGAGAGAGAGAGAGAGAGAGAGAGAGAGAGAGAGAGACTGCCTTCCATGTTGCTGTAGAGAGAGAGAGAGAGAGAGAGAGAGAGAGAGAGAGAGAGAGAGAGAGAGAGAGAGAGAGAGAGAGAGAGAGAGAGAGAGAGAGAGAGAGAGAGAGAGAGAGAGAGAGAGAGAGAGAGAGAGAGAGAGAGAGAGAGAGAGAGAGAGAGAGAGAGAGAGAGAAAGAAAGAAAGTCATATTAACGTCTTCTGGAGGCCAAACTTGGCCTATGAGACAAAAACCATGTACAAGTGTAGTAACCCTGTGTAGAGGATGAAATGAAATAAAAGGTATATCGCGACACAAAGATATATATAAAGCTGGAAAAGGATGGGGAGATGTGGCTCTGACTCCGCAGATAGTGGCCACCTAATACATGGGGGACATGTGAGTAAAAGTGTGAGTAAAACACCCTAGCTACCGGTGAATGGGTGGAGGTGGGTGTAGTATGTGGTACATCGGGGGTGGTCTGAGTGCCTCCTGAAGGAAGACAACCCATGGAGTGGTGGTGCGCCTATGCTCCATCATGTGGTCGTAGGCTGTCCTGATGCATGAGATATCCTCCTGATATAGTCGTGGTCGATGATATGTGCCCCTGCGTGGTCGGCGCCGTGCTCTCTGTGCTGCTGCCTGGTGGAGCGTGAGCCCTATAGATGGACCTATCTGATGTAGCTCAGCTTGCTGAAAAAACTCGGTAATGGTCTTCTGCGTACTCACCCGTGGCTGATGTGTGGGCTGGAGTGACCGATCTCGCCTCTCGTATGCTGCTGCGAGGGAGAGAGAGAGAGAGAGAGAGAGAGAGAGAGAGAGAGAGAGAGAGAGAGAGAGAGAGAGAGAGAGAGAGAGAGAGAGAGAGAGAGAGAGAGAGAGAGAGAGAGAGAGAGAGAGAGAGAGAGAGAGAGAGAGAGAGAGAGAGAGAGAGAGAGAGAGAGAGAGAGAGAGAGAGAGAGGTGGTTGTGGATGTTTGCACAGCAGGCAGGAAACCTGAAAATCAGCTTTGGGATACAAGTGCCAAATCCTAAATCAGGGGTTCGAAACACTAAAATCAGAGGCTTTACCTAAAATCAGTCCTGCACCTAAAAACAGAGAGAGAAACGAACTCATTTCTGAGAGAGGAAGGATGCATAACCCTAAAAACAGAGTTTCGAAACCCTAAAATCCAAGGTGTGCCTCCTTCAAAACATTAAAATCAGAGCTCTGCATATTCAGAACCCTAATATTCAGAGCTGCCCCTCTTCAGAACCTAAAAAGCAGAGCTGCTTCTCTTCCAATCCCTAAAAATCACTCAGGGCAGCGCATTTGCAAAACCCTTAAAATCAGATTGAAAGAGGCAGGCGAAACCCTAAAATCAGAGAGAGAGGCTGCGAAACCCTAAAATCAGAGAAAAGAGGCTACGAATCCCTAAAATCAGAGAGATAGAGGCTGTGAAACCCTAAAAATCAGAGCGCAACCCTAAAATCAGATGGAAAGAGGCTGGCGAAACCCTAAAAACAGAGAAAAACAGGCTGTGAAACCCTAAAAACAGAGAAAAAGAGGTTGCGAAACCCTAAAACAGAGAGAGAGAGAGAGAGAGAGAGAGAGAGAGAGAGAGAGAGAGAGAGAGAGAGAGAGAGAGAGAGAGAGAGAGAGAGAGAGAGAGAGAGAGAGAGAGAGAGAGAGAGAGAGAGAGAGAGAGAGAGAGAGAGAGAGAGAGAGAGAGATTAACGTCTTCTGGAGGCCAAACTTGGCCTATGAGACAAAACCATGAACAAGTGTAGTAACCCTATATAGAAAATGAAATGAAATAAAAAGTACTCGTTACACAAAGCTATATAGGGCTGGAAAAGGCTGGGGAGACGTGGCTCTGACTCTGTAGATAATGGCCACCTAATACATGGGGGATCCATAATGTGAGTGAGTAAAATACCCTAAATACTGGTGATGGGTGGATCTGGGTGTAGTATGTGGTACATCCGTGGTGGTTTGAGTGCTTCCTGAAGGAAGACAACCCAGTGGGTGGTGGTATGCCTTTGCTCCATCATGCGGTCTTACGCTGTCCCGATGCGTAAGATATGCGTGAGATATCCTCCTGATATAGTCGTTGTCGATGATATCCAACCATGCGTGGTTGGCATCGTGTTCGCTGTGCTGCTACATGGTGGAGCATGAGCTCTATAGATGGAGCTCTCTGATGTAGCTCAGCTCGCTGAAAGAACTCAGTAATGGTCTGCTGGGTACTCACCCGTGTCTGATGTGTGGGCTGTAATCACAGCTCTCGCCTCTCGTAGGCTGCTGTGAGGAAGCGTCCCAAGTGCTGCTGGTCTCCCATAGTCATGCACAACTGGAGCGACTCTTCTATCTGGAACTGTGCTCGTAGGTCTAAGTACGATGGGCAATTGATAACAAAATGCTCCCCACTCTCTACCTCTTTCTTGCATAATGGGCACCACCTCTCCTCACGCGGGACTCCCCTAGACCGACCCCTCTCAATCTTGAGCTGATGTGATGAAACCCGGAGTTGCCCAATGACGACTCGAAGGTGGTGGGGTAGGTATGTCTACATGTATCTTGAAATCTCGATGAAGCCCTCGTCCGATATATGTAGAAAATGCTCACGGTAATAGAGCATTTTCGGTGGCAATGTATCCCTCGGGCTCACCCATGTCCTCTGTATGTATGTATGCATGCCGAATCTCTTGGCGAATGACCCGATTCCTCTCCTGACAAGAGAGCGAGTAGGTGGGTGCCTGTAAGTCATACTGTAGTGGTGATAGCCTATCTATGTCAAGACCATGGTGCGCCAGCCAATCTCGTGTCTGTGCATACCATGAGGAGGTGTCCCTTGCTAATGCCATATCACGTGATGGCTGGAAAGCACGATAAGCAATGCGCTCTGTATCCATGCTCCGAAGTCTGTGTAATAGGCATACTGTTTGGAATAGTGCCTCAACTAGCATCGGTGGTGCAGCGAACTCTGCTCTAATGATATCATGTGGTACTGTAGGCTTGCTGCGGATAAGTTTGGCAATCATGAGGATCTGTGGCCTCTCCAATGCTGTCCATACGGATGTAACTAATCCCGGCCCCGTTATGGCTGCCCCATACATTAGCGCTGGCGTAACCATAGTGTGGAGAGAGAGAGAGAGAGAGAGAGAGAGAGAGAGAGAGAGAGAGAGAGGAGAGAGAGAGAGAGAGAGAGAGAGAGAGAGAGAGAGAGAGAGAGAGAGAGAGAGAGAGAGAGAGAGAGAGAGAGAGAGAGAGAGAGAGAGAGAGAGAGAGAGAGAGAGAGAGAGAGAGAGAGAGAGAGAGAGAGAGAGAGAGAGAGAGAGAGAGAGAGAGAGGGAGGGAGGGAGGGAGGGAGGGAGGGAGGGTGGGGGAGGGAGAGAGAGAAAGAAAGAAAGAAAAAAAGTCATATTAACGTCTACTTGAGGCCAAACTTGGCCTATGAGACAAAACCATGTACAAGTGTAGTAACCCTGTGCAGAAAATGAAATGAAAAAAGTACTTACTACATAAAGCTATATCGGGCTAGAAAAGGCTGGGACGAGGTGGCTCTGACTCTGCAGATAATGGCCACCTAATACATGGCAGGCCCATAATGTGAGTGAGTAAAATACCCTAGCTACTGGTGATGGGTGGAGGTGGGTGTAGTATGTGGTATATCGGTGTTGGTCTGAGTGCCTCCCGAAGGAAGACAACCCAGGTGGTGGTGGTACGCCTCTGCTCCATCATGTGGTCATAGGCTGTCCTGATGCCGGAGATATCCTTCCCATAAAGTCGTGGTCGATGATATCCAACCATGCTTGGTGGAGCGTAAGCCCTCTAGATGGACCTCTTTGGTGTAACTGAGCTTGCTGAAAGAACTGAGTAATGGTCTGCTGGATACTCCTCCGTGTCTGATGTGTCGGCTGTAGTGACTGTGACTGCTCTCGCCTCTCATATGCCGCTATGAGGAAGTGTCCCAACCGCCGCTGGTCTCCCATAGTCATGCACAACTGGAGCGACTCCTCTATCTGGAATTGTGCACGTAGGTCTAAGTATGCTGGGCATCTGACAACAAAATGCTCCTCACTCTCTAGCTCTGTCTGGCATACTGGGCACCACCTCTCCTCTCGGGGGACTACCCTAGACCGACCCCTCTCAATCTCGAGCTGATGTGATGACACCGGGAGCTGCCCAATGACAACTCGAAGGTGGTGGGGTAGGTATGTCTGCATGTATCGTGGAATCTCAATGGAGCCCTCGCCCGATATATGTAGAAAATGCTCACGGTAATAGAGCATTTTCGGAGGCAATGTATCTCTAGGGCACACCCATGTCCTCTGTATGTATGTATGCCATATCTCCTGACGAATGACCCTATTCCTTTCCTGATGGGAGAGAGAATAGGTGGGTGCATGTAAGTCGTACTGTAGTGGTGGTAGCCTGTCTATATCAAAACCATGGTGGGTCAGCGAGTCTCGTCTCTGTGCATACCACGAGGAGGTGTCACCTGCCAATGCCATAGCACGTGATGCCTGGAAAGCACGATAAGCCATGCGCTCTGTATCCATGCTCCGAAGTCTCTGTAATAGGCATACTGTCTGGAATAGTGCCTCAACTAGCATCGGTGGCGCAGCGAGCTCTGCTCTAATGATATCATGTGGTACTGAAGGCTTGCTGCGGATAAGTCTGGCAATCATGAGAATCTGTGGCCTCTCCAACGCTGTCCATACTGATGTAGCTAATCCCGGCCCCCAAATGGCTGCCCCATACATGAGCGCTGGCGTAACCAAGGTGTCGAAGAGCCACCCCTTTGTGCGGGGCTCCTGAAAATATGCCTGGTGGCAGTGTCTCTCCATCAGAGTTAGTGCTGTGTATCCACGTGTGATGCGGTCACGGGCTGCTTGAGACATAGAGAAGACCCCTGAAGCTGCTGTAAATGTCACTCCCAAGTAAACATATGATCCAACCACCTCGATCGGTCCACCCGTTGCTGTGAACAAACTATGCCTGCGTACCTGTGCTGATGTATGAAAGATCACGACCTTGGTTTTACCAAGGTTCACAGATAAACCTCTCTATGCGCAAAAGTCATCTAGACCATGTAGGTGATGCTGTAAACCTGCTGCAGACTCTGAAACCAATACAATATCATCAGCATATAAAAGAATATGAATAGTGGACCCATGTACCTCGATGCCATCCCCTCCCTGCTGCTGTATCAAGTCCACTATCTCATCAATATATAGACCAAAGAGGGTGGGTGAAAGAGGGCATCCTTGCTTCACCTCGATAGTGCTAGCAAGCGGATCCGATAATCCCCCCGGACATCTGACTCTACCAGATACTCTCTCGTATAAGGCGTAGATCCCCCATATCATCTCCTCTGGAACTCCGATATCAAGTAGTCGTCTGAAGAGTCGTTCCCTAGGAACAGTGTCAAATGCTTTGCGGAAGTCCACAAAGCAGCAATATAATCTCCTCTTCCTCACTCTTGCCTGGTCAATCAGGCATCTCAGGGTGAAGATGTGGTCAATGGTAGAGTAATCTCGTCTGAAACCTGCCTGTCCTGGAGCCCTGATACCATTCCTCTTAGCGAGAGTACTCAATTCTGTCTCTAGTACCGCCCCATATAACTTGGCCAATATAGGCCCGATCATGATCGTCCGGTATGTAGCTGGATCCATGGTATCACCTGACTCATGAATGGGCACTATGGTTTGCTCAGTCCATGAGTCACGGAACCCTTCAACCAATGCACGATTGAAGAGGTGGGCGATGAGCGGTGCAAGAGTCGTGCCTCCATAGATGAGGTGTTTGCCTGTAGGCCGAAATGGTCATGTGCCCTGCCATGCTGTAGACGGGCAATAGCGCGTCGCACCATAGTGGCTGTGAAGAAGTCAGAGGTAGTGGGACGTGAGCTCTGCGGCCTGGGAATGGGGGGCTGGTCTGGGATCTCGTATAGGCCCCGTGCATAGCTATGCCAAGTACTCGGGTCTCGGATGGGTGTCTGCTGTCTCCTCTCTCTCAAGTGTCGCCACGCCACTACACTGTCTCGACTCATGAGCAAATGGTAAATATCCCAGTACTGTCTCTCCTCCCATTCTCGCCGTTTGCGGCGAGTAAGGATCTGCATGCGACACTGTGCCTGTGCATGTGTAATGTCCCCTCGATGCTCTAATATCCGTAGGTGTTTCCGTAGCTCACGACACTCTGCATCATACCAGCGGTTCTGGGGCATGGATCCTCTGTGAGGGGGGTGTACATATGTGCGATGTGGGAAGCTTAGGAGAGCTGAAAATCTTGTAGGATGGTGGTGATCTGTGAAGTAAGTGTGTCTAAGGGTGAGAGTGGATCGAGTGAGAGTAGGCGGGTGTGTAAATGGTGTGCATAAATATGTGAGAGTTCGTGTGTGAAGTGTATCGTGGTGTGTGTCTCAGTGGATGAGGGAGGGTCTAATGGAATAGGAGATGAAAGTGTGAATGTGATAAATGTATGGTCAGCCCCAAGTGGGCATCATCCAATACTAAGTGAGGGGATGAGTGAGGCTCCAGAGACGGTGCCCAAAATGTAGTCGACTGTGCTTTCGCCTCCCCCGTGGGGGAAGCAAGTAAGTCCGCCTGAACCTGGCCAACGGTGCATCCCGTTATATATAACGAGATGGTGTCTGCTGCCCAACTCAAGCAGGTGTCTGCCATATCCAGTGGCATCCTGGCCCACATCGGCTGACACTCTACTGGTGCTCATCTCCTCTGGATCACTGCTCCTCATAATGTGTGGAAGGTCCATGTCATACGACTCGCACTGACGTGACTGGGTGCGGCCATTGAAGTCCCCCATAAGGAAGACCTCACCAAGGGTGCTGTAATGTAGAATTTGATCTGATAATGCTATGTATGGTGAGTCCCTGTCCCGAGTCGATCCCCAGGGTCGAGTCCTGCATATCTCGATCCACCTGGTGGAAAGTAGCATATGGCAATGTAAACCCAACTCTCTGGGGCTATCTCCATGCGGACCCACATGTATCGTGCTTCCTCATCTCTTCCTATGATATGGATCCGTCCCTGTATCTCCTGTCTAAATATGATGGCTACTCCTCCTGATCCTCGTGCTGTGCTCTGTCTCGTCGTGTTTCTGAATGTAGATTCCCAGTGAAAGCCGACAATACGAGGTAGGCCCCGTTCTGGGCTCTCATGGGTCTCTGTGATGCAAGCAAAGCCATGGGTGTCTAAGATCTCTTCCAATCGGTCTGGCCGTGTCCAAAGTGCTCCGTTGCAGTTCCATACCGCTCCTCTAAGTGGTGACTCCTAGTATGGTGTTGCCTCATAGGCCGCGTATCCCTATTTGATAGGGTGTCCATCGATGAAGACTTTACCGTCACGGTAAAAAGCCTTCCTCCCCTCTCGTCTCGCCTGGAGAATCTGTGGCATACATGTCCGACGGTGCTCTATCTGCATCCTCTTGAGATCCTCATCCATATATAAAGCTCTCCGGAGTAGTCCTCGTAGTACTGATCGTCGTCGGAAGAAGGCAGTGCGTGTATCTTCCGAGCTCATACGGAGTATGAGTGCTCGTGGACGGGACGTGTCTCTACCAACCAAAGTGACATGGGGACGCGTCCCCGGGTCCTAGGGACGCCGGGACGCCGTCCCGGATCACTAAACATGGGGGACGCCAACATGGGACGGGGGACGTCCCGGTTCAGCTTGTCAAAACAGAAAAACGTCCCGGGAACGCGTCCCGGGGACGGAATCCGGTTACAGACCAGTTTGGGGACGGCAGCGAACGGTTCAGGTTTTGGAGGGGAAAAAAAAATCGAATTTTGAATTTGATTTTGGCTCCGATTTTTTGACTGAACATTAGCGCCTTATTTTGGGGGGGTTCTAAACTTCTAGAATGTTCTCTTGGGCCCTTACACAAGCATAAATAGCCCTCACTTCAGCTCTTCAAGCCACAAGCTCACTTGAAGCCTTCATTGCAATCATCTTGTGTGTGTGAAGGCTTGAGCAGCTGAGCTATCTTCACCCTTGCATATTCAAGGGCTGAGCTCTATATTCTCAACCCTCTCTTCAGCCTTCTCTTTCTTGCTCCTCTCCTTATAGCATTCTCTTCTCCTATGGCTTCTTCATCGCGAACAAGTGGGTCAAACACCAAGAGGAGGCATGCTACAAGCAAATGGACATGGTGGGAAGAGGTGGAATCTCCCGTATCAGCCGGAGAAGGTGGTGGTGCAAGACCATGGAGTTGCAAGCTATGTGGCTACAAGAGAACCGGTGGAGCGAACAAGGTGCGTGCACCCTTACTTCATGAGCGTGGACATGAAGTAAGATTTTGTTCCGCAATCACTTCGGAGAAGAAGCAAGAATTACTCAACAAACTTGCTATTAGTGATGCTCAAGCTCATGCTCGGCGTGCTTCACAAGCTCCTATCGACCCGGCATCGCTTGTGAGGTCTTCTATGCCATCCTCTTCAAGAGCATCATCTTCATCAGTTCCGGTTCGTGCTCCTACTCCTACTCCTACTCCTACTTCCACTCCTCATCCTACTCCTACTTCCTCTACACCATCGGGAATGCCCTATGTGCGCTCATCACGTCAACAAACACTCCATGAAAATTGGAATCCCGTATTGAAAGAGGAGGTGGACACTGCAGTGGCACGCTTTTTTTACCATGACTACATAGCTTTCAATGCGGCTCGGTAAGAATTGAATCTTCATTTTGTTTCAATATTTGCTGATTTTCAGATTTTGACACTCCCATGGGCCATAAGCCATTACTTATAAATCTTATTTGTTTAACTTTTCCATAGATCACCATATTTCAAAGATATGGTAAAGAAGATTGGTGAATATGGAGCACACTATGTGCCTCCATCCTCCGAGAGCTTGCGCACCACTTTGTTGGAGAAAGAGAAGAAGCTTGTGGAAGCCGCATGCGAGACCATTAAAAAATCATGGGAACGAAACGGAGTATCATTGCTTGTGGATGGATGGAGTGATGTCCAACGACGCTCTATCCATGGAGTGGTAGCTTATTCTCGTGGGGAGATGTACTTCATCTCATCACATGATGCATCCGACACAGGAAAGTCAGCTGATGTACTTGCTGCTGAGTGGGCAAGTGCAATAGAGATTGTGGGGCCATCAAATGTGGTTTGCATTGTAGCAGATGGGGAGCCTGCAAATAGAGCTGCAGGTGCAATTATTGAAAATTTGTACCCTCACATCATTGTTTGCTTTTGCATGGCTCATTGTTTAAATAATATTCTCAAAGACATTGGGAATTTGGATTGGATTTTGCCTGTAATCAATGAGGCAAATTCATTGGTTAGCTTCATCAACAACCATACTCGTGTGAAGAATGAGTTTAGCAAGAGATCTACTCTTGCTTTGCTCAAGTACTCAGACACAAGGTTTGCATATAATTTCACTATGTTACACCGAGTGGTAAAATGTAGTGGTGTCTTGAGAGGGCTTTTATTGAGTGATGAATTCGCGAGGATGCCAGAAGCTTCTACTTCAGCAGGAAAGCAATTTAGAAGATTAGCTGATGATGCAGCATGGTGGGAAAACATTTCTCACATCGTGGATATTGTTCATCCACTTGTGCACTTATTGAAAATTGTGGATTCCATGGAGCCATGTATTGGTAAAGTGTATGAAGCTATGGATCGCACAATTGAAGCACTAAAAACATTGGTGAATGATAATGATAGGTATGAAGAACTTTCAGCTATTTGTGTTAGCAGATGGGATGCATACTACTCTCCACTTCACGCAGCAGCATACATGTTGGATCCAGAATTTCAAGATAAAAAGCAATATGCAGATCCAGAGGTAGCTAATGGATGGAGGAAAATATTAGAGAGATTTGTCCCGGATAGTGCAGCTAGGCGACTTATCAGAGATCAATTATCCAAATATAGAACAGGGAAAGATGCTTCATATGCATGTGCAGATGCCCAAGAGGATAGGCTACGTGTTGGTGCTTCCCTATATTGGGAGGATTTTGGTTCTGATGGTCCAGAGCTTCAACAATTGGCCATTCGAATACTTAGCCAGGCTTGCACCACGAGTTGCCTTGAGCAACTATGGAGTGTGTATGGACATGTAACCTCTAAGAAGAGGAACAGGCTTGGTGTGCAGCGTGCTAGTGATCTTGTGTTTGTCAGTGCAAATTTGAGGATGCTTCGACGGACGCAATGCATGGAGGGAGATCTTTTCAGAGAATGGGAGGTAGAGCAGGGATCGGACCAAGTGGTAAATGAAGAACATGAAGATGCAGCAACCACTGATTGTGTTGCAGAAAATGAGTCTATCACTATGACTCCCCACTTGCATTCTCCATAGTCATCACATTTATGTTGTAGCTTGCTGCCTTTTACATTTCTTATTTATGTTCCCATCATATGTAGTCTTTTTGGCATTTGTCCATCGATCGTATGATATAAGATCTTTTTATCTCATGATGTAACATCTTTTTGATATGATGATGATGTAGAATCTATTTTTTGACATGATGAAATACATGAGACTTGTCACTTATCACTTGTAACTTTGTAAGTTTCAACTCTTGGAGTACCATTTAACTACTAACTTTTTTCAACTGCCAACGACTCAACGTGCTCATCGTTTATACTTAAAAAACACTTTTTTTCTATGTTTTTCTTATTATTGGTCATTTTACATGTTGAGGAATTATTTGTACATAAGTTTCATCTCATTATTTTGAAAAAATCAGCGTTTTTTTGGTGCCGTCCGGGGACCCGTCCCCGGGACACCCTAGGCTCCGTCCCCGTCCCGGGGACACCACCGTCCCCGGGACCCGTCCCCGTCCCCTGGTGACTTTGCTACCAACCCTCCATGCCTCTGTGAAAGGCATAGTCTCATATCCCAAGCGGTGGCAGAGATCAGTGCCATCTTCCTTTGGTGATGTCCCCTCTGGCAATCCTGTAATCCGCACATGTAATCGGCGTGTGTGTCGAAGCCTCTCTTCTTCGAGGGTGTCTTGGACTCTAGTGATCTCTTCCTTTCGTGCTTGCTCATTGACTTCTTTCTTGACCTTTTTGTGGACCACCTCGACCCATGTATCCCGAGTGGATTCCATTTCGGATTTGATCTCTTTTTTGAGTTCTTCTTTGAGTTCTTCAACTTGAGAAATCTCTCCATCTTCTTTAACTCTAGCGACCTTCAAATGGGCAATTTCTTCTTGAAGGCGATGCATTTCAACTTTCAATTCATCTTGCTCCTCTCTGATGTCTTTGATTTGGTCTTCCAAAGATTTAATCTTCTCCAATGCTCTTCTCATTTCTTGGTTTAGTGCTTTGTCTGCCTCCTTTTTTACTTCTCTGATAGCTTTGCTCATCATCTCTTCCACATCCTTCTTCTCCAGTCTTGCCATCTTTGAAAGAGATTAGGGTTTTGAAGAGAGAGAGAGAGAGAGAGAGAGAGAGAGAGAGAGAGAGAGAGAGAGAGAGAGAGAGAGAGAGAGAGAGAGAGAGAGAGAGAGAGAGAGAGAGAGAGAGAGGGGGAAAGAGGATTGGGGTTAGGGTTAGGGTTAGGGATCTTTGCACTTAGGGTTAGGGTTTCGATATTTAGGAAGGTTGGTTTCTGCTAAGGATTCAGGTTAGGGTTTCGAAAGCAAAAAATGTTTCTCATCTTTACGAAACCCTAGCAGCAGCAGCGGCAGAGAAAGGTGGGGTTTTCTGGGCAGCACGGTCAGGGCGGGCAGGGCTGGTGGCGGGCGCAGCGGGCTGGGAGGGTAGCGGGGGGCAGCGCGCATGGCGGGAGGGCGGGGCAGCCGCGGGAGGGCGGGGGTGGGGCAGCAGCAGGCAGGGCGAGGCGGGTCAGCAGCCGGGTGGGCGTGAGGGCGGGGCAGCAGTGGGCTGGGCGGGGCAGCAGCGGGCTGGGAGAGAGAGAGAGAGAGAGAGAGAGAGAGAGAGAGAGAGAGAGAGAGAGAGAGAGAGAGAGAGAGAGAGAGAGAGAGAGAGAGAGAGAGAGAGAGAGAGAGAGAGAGAGAGAGAGAGAGAGAGAGAGAGAGAGAGAGAGAGAGAGAGAGAGAGAGAGAGAGAGAGAGAGAGAGAGAAGAAAGACTTTTTAATGTCTATTAGAGGCCAAAATCCGCCTATGAGACAAAACATATACATCAGTATGATCCAATCCACTGTGATCCCAAAAGAGAGAGAGAGAGAGAGAGAGAGAGAGAGAGAGAGAGAGAGAGAGAGAGAGAGAGAGAGAGAGAGAGAGAGAGAGAGAGAGAGAGAGAGAGAGAGAGAGAGAGAGAGAGAGAGAGAAAAGAAAGAAAGAAAGTCATATTAACGTCTTCTGGAGGCCAAACTTGGCCTATGAGACAAAAACCATGTACAAGTGTAGTAACCCTGTGTAGAAGATAAAATGAAATAAAAAGTATATCGCTACACAAAGTTATATAGGGCTGGAAAAGGCTGGGGAGACGTGGCTCTGACTCTGCAGATAGTGGCCACCTAATACATGGGGGATCCAAAATGTGAGTAAAACGCCCTAGCTACTGGTGATGGGTGTAGTACATAGTTGCAACGCAACGCGTTGCGTAGCGTCTGCAACGTTCGCAACGCAACGGCGTTGCGTTGCGACGTACGCAACGTGTTGCGTTGCAGACAAAAAAATTTGCCCCCTCCTTTGAGCTCGAAACGGGCTCGCGGGAGAGGGCATTTCTATTTTGTTCTTGCCCGGCCCTGTAGCGACTGCGAGCACACAGATACCTCAGCGAGTCAGGACTCAGCCGAGAGAGAGAGAGAGAGAGAGAGAGAGAGAGAGAGAGAGAGAGAGAGAGAGAGAGAGAGAGAGAGAGAGAGAGAGAGAGAGAGAGAGAGAGAGAGAGAGAGAGAGAGAGAGAGAGAGAGAGAGAGAGAGAGAGAGAGAGAGAGAGAGAGAGAGAGAGAGAGAGAGAGAGAGAGAGAGAGAGAGAGAGAGAGAGAGAGAGAGAGACTCACCATGCCTAAACCAAAGCAGAGTTGTTGGAAGTATGTGACTAGCCAAGGGAAGTTTGGATCGGGTGGGAGTGAGAGATGGACATGTAACCTATGTGGTTACAAAGGGGGTGGTGGGGCAGATCGTATCAAAGCCCACCTTGCCAAATTTAGTGGCTTGGGCATTTCAGCATGCAAGCAGCCTATGCAAGCTGATATCAAGGATGAGCTCCTTGAGTGGGTAGCTCAAAGGGAAGCTAGAAAGTATCCACAGAGCTCTCGGCCCACCTCCACCTCTATTAGCTCTAGTTATCCTCCTCCACACGATGCTCCAGCACATCAAACTCATATGGGATCCTCTAGTGGAGGGAATGATGAGCATGGACATGATACCGTCGATCTTGAGGGTGACACTCAGCCACCGGTGAAGGCACCTAGAGGATCACTTTCTTCGGCATCCGTACGTGCGGGTTTTCAGAGGCAGCGGGAGCTTGAGGCCAAACAAGGTATAATGAAGCTTTTCATACAGTGTGGCCTCTCTTTTAATGTTGCACGCACACCCGCATGGAAGGAAGCCATGGAGTTAGTGAGCACATTAGGATATCGATGGAGCGGTCCTTCATATGAGGAGTTGAGGACTAGTGAGCTACGCAAAACAAAAGATATAGTGGAGAAGCAGTTACAGCCGATGATGGGCACATGGGAGAAGTATGGATGCACTATTATGTGCGATGGATGGACAGACATCAGGAAAAGGAATGTATATAACATACTAGTGCATTGTTGCAAAGGCACTATGTTCCTTCGCGCCATCGATGCATCAGAGCCTGGACTTACAGTGACAGGTATGTATAGGTGAAATTTCAAGTTTTAATTTTAAGATACGCATTTGAATTTTGCATATGCTATATATATGTATTATGTATGTAGTATGTACTATGTACTATGTACATGGCTGATTTGGTGTAATTTTTGTGTCACAGGTCAGTTTATATATGGTCATATCCGCCAGGCTATTATGGATGTCGGTCAAAAGAATGTTTTGCAAGTCATTACCGACAATGGAAGTAATTGTGTGGCCATGGGTAGATTGTTAGAGGCAGAGTTTCCCTCCATTGTGTGGACCCCATGTGCCGCACATAGCATTGATCTTTTGATAGAGGATCTTGGAAAGATCCCTTGGATTCATTCTATTTTTTCCACCTGCCATAAGGTGGTCTCTTTGTTCACAAAGAGACCAAAACTATTAGCTATTTTCAGATCATACAGTGAGTTGGATATCCTAAAGCCTGCGAAGACCAGGTTTGCTTACATGTGCATAGTGATGGAGAGACTACTTCGGGTGCGGGCAGCGGCAGGCTTTGATGCAGACAGTTGTGTCTACAGAGTGGACTGCCTGGGATGGACACACTACCCCGAGAGCAGATTTTGTACGGATTACATGCTTGTCGGATTCATTTTGGAGGGATGTAGAGGCACTTGTGCGTGCCATACATCCATTATATTCTGTCCTTCGCATCGTTGATATGGAGGGGAGTACATTGGGACTCGTCTATGAGTTCATGGATCGAGTTGGCGAGTCCCTTTCACGTTGCCCACATTTGACATTGGACAGGTATTTATTAAGTTATTACTTATTACTTTGAATTTTTGACACTTAAAATTCTTATTATCTTAAAAATTAGTCTCTAAAATTTATAATTTCTTTGTTTATAGGATTGAGCAGCTTAAGGCTGTGTGGAGGGATCAATGGGATTGGTTTCATCGCCCGATCCATGGGATGGCACACTTATTGCATCCCTTATGGAGATCTCAGCAGGCCATCGTGGATGAGGAGCTCTTGAGTGCATGGAACACATATGTATATAGGCTTTATCCAGCTGATGTAGAGTTGCGACTTCAGTTGGAGAGACAGCTCTTGGTATTCCAAAATGGTGGTGGCCATTTTGGAAAGGATACGGCTTCTGCTCAGTTGCGGCCAGTATCATGGTGGGAGATGTATGGTGCTAGTGCTCCTCAGTTGGTAAGTACTAAGTCAAAAGTCTTTAGTGTACTGTGTGACATGTGATAAATATGTATTATGATTTATGTACTAATTATTTTTTGAATTATGTTGTAATGCAGAGAGAGTTAGCTATTCGTATCCTTTCACAGGACTGCAGCGTAAGTCCTTGTGAAAGGAATTGGAGCACATGGGCTCTCTTCCATACAAAGAAGAGGAACAGATTATCTACAGCGCAGTTGGAGCGGCTAGTTTATTGCCACTGCAACTTGCGTCTCTTGGAGAGCGGCGGACATACAGGAGATGTGAGGGAGGTCAACGTGGACACAGTAGATATAGAGAAAGTCAGAGATATTCCAGATATTCCTCCAGAGGATCTGGACTTATATACTATGCTGTACCATGAGTTGACCTTACCTCAGCATGATACCAGATCATCTCGGAGCCGCAGAGGACCTAGTGGTAGTGGTGAATCTGGTGATGCATCCACTAGTAGCCGACCACATACCACTACTACTAGGGATGATGATGATGATGATGATGATGATGATGATGATGATGATGATGATGAGAGTGATGATTTGTCATCTGACACCATGTCAGAGTGACAAAGTTTGATTATTGACATTTGAGGCTTTGACATTTCATGTTTGACATTTGGTATTTCATTATATGTACATTTGGTATTTCATGATATGTATCATTTGCCACTTATGATTTATGCCATGCGTCATGATTCATATGATTTATGATTTATCATTTGTCATAGTGATCTCTATTGTTTTATTTTGATGTATGAACGATGATATGATCATGACACATGTGACATGTATGATGCCAGGTGACAGGTCTTATCATTTATGTTATAAATCATGATGTTTATTGTAATTTGTTAAAAGTTAGAAGTTAGAACTTAGAAACTAGAAACTTGAAAGTTAAGTGTTATGATCATTATGTTGTTAGAATCTAGAATCTAGATGATGATGTTATGATTATTGATGTTATGATTGTATTTGAATTTTGATATAATGATGATGTATTTGAGATAATTGTATATGATATAATCTTAAGGCTGTGTGGAGGGTTATGATATAATCACGAGTCACGACCAACTTTCAAGTTAGATTGATAATCTCTATTATTTATGATATATATTATATTGTAATAAGTATTTGATGGTATATATAGTCATATCCCACCTTATTACATATCATATGACCCAAAATATGTGAAAAAAACATATAAAAATTTTGAAAAATAAATCACTTTATCGCAACTCCTAGGTCTAGACGTTGCCCTCGTTGCTAACCCGTTGCTAACCCGTTGCCGTTGCCGTTGCGAAAACGTTGCTTTCCACTATGGTGTAGTATGTGGTACATCAGTGGTGGTCTGAGTGCCTCCTGAAGGAAGACAACCCAGGGGGTGGTGGTACGCCTATGCTCCATCATGTGGTCGTAGGCAATCCTGATGCGTGAGATATCCTCCTGATATAGTCGTGGTCGACGATATCCACCCATGCATGGTCGGCGCCGTGCTCTCTGTGCTGTTGCCTGGTGGAGCGTGAGCCCTATAGATGGACCTCTCTGATGTAGCTCAACTCGCTGAAAGAACTGGGTAATGGTCCGTTGGGTACTCACCCGTGGCTGATGTATGGGCTGTAGTGACGGCTCTCGCCTCTCGTATGCTGCTGTGAGAAAGCGTCCCAAGCGTCTCTGGTCTCCCATAGTCATGCACAGCTGGAATGACTCCTCTATCTGGAACTGTGCTCGTAGGTCTAAGTATGCTGGACATCTGATAACAAAGTGCTCCTCACTCTCTACCTCTGTTTGGCATGCTGGGCACCACCTCTCCTCACGGGGGACTCCCTTGAACCGACCCCTCTCAATCTCGAGCTGATGTGATGAAACCCGGAGCTTCCCAATGACGACTCGTAGGTGGTGGGGAAGGTAGGTCTGCATGTATCTCGGAATCTCGATGAAGCCCGTGCCCGATATATGTAGAAAATGCTCGCGGTAGTAGAGCATTTTCGGTGGCAATGTACCCCTAGGGCTCACCCATGTCCTCTGTATGTATGTATGCCATATCTCCTAACGAATGATCCTATTCCTCTCTTGATGAGAGAGTGAGTAGGTGGGTGCATGAGAGTCGTACTGTAGTGGTGGTAGCCTGTCTATATCAAAGCCATGGTGGGCAAGCCAGTCTCGTGTCTTTGCATACCATGAGGAGGTGTCGCCTGCTAATGCCATATCACGTGATGCCTCGAAAGCACGATAAGCAATGCGCTCTGTATCCATGCTCCGAAGTCTGTGTAATAGGCATACTGTCTGGAATAGTGCCTCAACTAGCATCGGTGGTGCAGCGAGCTCTGCTCTAATGATATCATGTGGTACTGAAGGTTTGCTGCGGATAAGTCTGGCAATCATGAGGATCTGTGGCCTCTCTAATGCTGTCCATACTGATATAGCTAATCCTGGTCCCCATATGGCTGCCCCATACATGAGCGCTGGCGTAACCAAAGTGTCAAAGAGCCACCCCTTTGTGCGAGGCTCCTGAAAATATGCCTGGTGGCACTGTCTCTCCATCAAAGCTAGTGCTGCATACCCACGTGTGATGCGGTCACAGGCTGCCCGAGCCATAGAGAAGACCCTTGATGCTGCTGTAAATGTCACCCCCAAGTAAACATATGATCCGACCACCTCGATCGGTCCACCTGCTGCTGTGAACAAACTATGTCTGCGTACCTGTGCTGATGTATGAAAGATCAAGACCTTGGTTTTATCAAGGTTCACAGATAACCCTCTGTGTCTGCAAAAGTCATCTAGGCCGTGTAGATGATGCTGTAGAGAGAGAGAGAGAGAGAGAGAGAGAGAGAGAGAGAGAGAGAGAGAGAGAGAGAGAGAGAGAGAGAGAGAGAGAGAGAGAGAGAGAGAGAGAGAGAGAGAGAGAGAGAGAGAGAGAGAGAGAGAGAGAGAGAGAGAGAGAGAGAGAGAGAGAGAGAGAGAGAGAGAGAGAGAGAGAGAGAGAGACTTTTTAACGTCTATTAGAGGCCAAAATCGGCCTATGAGACAAAACATATACATCAGTATGATCCAATCCACTGTGATCCCAAAAGGAAAATAAAGTGCGAGTACCGCAAATGGGTATAAAAGGAGTGGATAGTATCTGGTATCAAGGGTGTGGGGTGCTATGGGTATGCACACTTTATGCTCCATAGGTGAGATACAAATATGATATGCATAGGGAGGGGAGGCTCGATGGTATCACAACCCACTAAATGCCTAGAGTGGGTGTAGGATATAATGCATCGGTGGGTAAGGCATCATGGAGATCCTCAAAATGCTCTGAGCGTCCAAATCGATAGGGGTGCGCTGCTGACGTCTCCGTATCTCCATGTCATGGCATGCGTGAATCGCCTGAATCTCTCTCTGATGTGGACGGGCTCTCCGGACTGGGGGTCTCGGTCGTTGACGCTGTCGTCTAAGCTCCTCTGCTCTGTGTAATGTGACACCTCGCATCGAGCTGGGTCCTCGAGTGGCTGTGGGTCTGAAAAAATCTGTAATATAAGTCTGAGGGGGGGGGGGCAGGTGTATCTCCATCTGCTGTTGGAGTGATGCACGGCGGCGCTGGAGCTCTACTAGGAAACGACCTAGAGGGTGCTGGTCCTCTGTCCCCAATAAAGCCCTGATCTCTCTAGGCCCCCTGAAGAGATGTGGGTAGCGGTCTCTGATGTCCTCATATACCTGGCATCTACATGTGTAGTGCTCCTCGTCCTCCACCTCCTCTCTACATATCCTGCATAATCTCTCATCCCTCGGGGTATGTGTGGCTCGCCCAACCTCAATCTCGAGCTGGTGTGATGATACTCTGAGCTGCTCAATGGCCACTCTCTTAGCCGGTGCCATATATGTATCCATGTATCGTGGTCTCTGAATGAAACCATCCGCTGTCAGAGTTAGGAAGTGCTCTCTGTAGTGTTGCCTCTTTGTGGGAAGAGGCTCCCGTGGTGCTATCCATGTCTCCCTGACGTGTATCTGTAGTAGGTCTTGACGGATGATCCTATTCCTCTCCGAACGAGAGAGGGTAATGTGGGGGGAAGAGAGGTCATACTGAAAAGGGGGGAGATCCGTAATGCTCATGCCATGGTCTGCTAACCATCGGTATGTCTGTGCATACCGTACTTTCTCATGCCCTGTCTCTGCCAAATGTCTAGAGCTCTCAAATGCAAGCCTGATGAGTCTGCTGGTGGGGAGCTCTCTGACTCTCAGAATAAAGGTCACCAACTGGAAGAGGGCCTCCACTAGCATCGGTGGTGTGCCAAGCTCAGCTCGTATAATGTCATGTGGAACGGAGGGCTTGTTGCGCAACAAGCATGAGATCATGGTGACCTGGGGCCTTTCAATCCGCGCCCACATCGCCTCTGTGATCCCTGGTGCCCATACTGCCGCTGCGTACATCAATGCGGGTGTCACTAGAGTGTCAAAGAGCCACCCCTTAGTCCGGGGCTCTTGAAAATGTGTCTGAAAGCAGCGTCTGTCCAATCCTGCAAGTGCCGCATAGCCTCGCGTCAATCTATTTCTCACGGCCTGTGCCATGGAGAATACCCCTGTGCTGCCTGAGAAGGTGACACCTAGGTAGACGTAGGAGTCCACTACCCTCCCATGAAAGAGGCATGATGGCATACTGTCCTGGAGGTATGGAAGATCATGACCTTGGTCTTGCCAAGGTTCACTATGAGTACTCTCTCCATGCAAAAGGTATCGAGCGCCTGTAAATGTGACTGCAACCCCTCCTGTGACTCTGAAAGAAGGACAATGTCATCAGCATATAATAGGATGTGTACTGGCGTACCTCCGAGGTCTCCTCCTCGCCCTCCTGCTCACTGTATATACTCTGTGATCTCGTCGATGTAGAGACCGAAGAGAGTGGGTGAGAGAGGGACCTTGTTTCACACCAATGGTGCTAACAAGGCTGTCTGAGAGACCGCCAGGGCAGCGTACCCTACCTGTGACTCGTGCATACAAAGCGTGGATGGCCCATAGCATGTCTGATGGTAGTTGTAACTCTTGGAGCCTCCGTAGTAGTCTCTCTCGAGGGACCATGTCGAAGGCTTTGCGGAAATCCACAAAGCAACAGTATAGTCTCTGCTTCCTCGCCTTCGCGCTCTCAATCAAGCAACGAAGCACGAAGATGTGGTCGATGGTGGAGAAAGTGTCACATAATCCTAGTAGGAGATGGTTGAACCACGCTCTAAGAGAGGATTAGCAAGTAATCCTCAACCATGGCTTTTGGGGCAAGTGGTTAGCCCATCACACTCCTAACCAGGAGGTTGTGAGTTCGATTCCCGACATTGGTATCAGAGCCTAGTTGCAAAATTGGGCTTGACGGCGGCGCGTCGCGGCGCGTCTCAGGGTACATCTGTCAAGGTACACTTGCCAGGGTACATCCTGCCAGTCCCATAACTGGTCAGGGTACATCTTGCCAGGGTACATCCAGACAGGGTACACCCGTGGGCACTTGGAAGCGCTTATCCGTGGTGAGTGTGAAACTAATCTTGGATGAAGGTACATGGGCATTTGGGCACCCACAGAGGGTGGGATAGGTCCAAATTTGGTCCATGGGCTGGAGCTTGAGGTTGGTGGAAACACTCATGCATGGAAAGTGGGTCCAAGAGATTCAGGAAGGTCCACAAGTGAGCATTGAGGGCAATGCTCAGTCTAAGGGGGAAGGAATGTCACATAATCCTAGTAGGAGATGGTTGAACCACGCTCTAAGAGAGAGGATTAGCAAGTAATCCTCAACCATGGCCTCTCGTCACACTCCTAACCAGGAGGTTGTGAGTTCGATTCCCGACATGGGGTTCAAGGGAGTCCGAGCACTTTCTTCTACCAATACGGACATTTCATCTACATTTTCGAGGACGAAAATGCTTTCAAGGGGAAGGAAATGTCCATCACACTCCTAACCAGGAGGTTGTGAGTTCGATTCCCGACATGGGGTTCAGGGGAGTCCGAGCACTTTCTTCTACCAATACGGACATTTCATCCACATTTTCAAGGACGAAAATGCTTTCAAGGGGAAGGAAATGCTTTCTTCAGTGGTTAGCCCATCACACTCCTAACCAGAAGGTTGTGAGTTCGATTCCCGACATGGGGTTCAGGGGAGTCCGAGCACTTTCTTCTACCAATACGGACATTTCATCTACATTTTCGAGGACGAAAATGCTTTCAAGGGGAAGGAAATGTCACATCATGGGTTATTCACATCATGGCCTATGGCAGATCATGGTGTATTACCACATGGGAAAGTTTATAAGGTAGAAGAGTAAGAATATATATGATATTATGATACTACTTTGAGTAGTCGCTCATATGAGAACAAAAAGGAAAGCAGCTCGGGCGTGGTCGGGTGGATGAACAGCTAACGAATCTCTGTGTGTGCGCGAGCTCGTTATGAGCATCAGCAAAAGAATGGATCTACGTTATAGAAAGTGCGGCGGAAGCCTGCCTGGCGGGGTGCTCTGATCCCAGCTGCCTCAACGTGTGTACTGAGCTCTGCCTCTAGTACTGCCCCATAGATCTTGGCCAGGATATGGCCTATCATAATAGTCCTGTAGTTCCTTGGGTCCATCATATCGCCGGACTTATGGATAGGCGTAATGGTATGCATAGCCCATGAGTTGGGTAATCCCTCAACCAAAGCACGGTTGAAGAGATGGGCGATCAAGTGGGAAACTACATCTGCTGCATATATAAAGTGCTCTCCCTGTAGCCCCGTGTGGTCTGCTGAACGGCCATGCTGTAGCCTATGGATGGCCTGTCGTACCATGTCTGCCGTGAAGAGGGTGGATATCACAGGACGCGGTGTGGAAGGAGTCGGCAATGGTGGCTGTCCCGGGACGTCATATAACCTCTGGGCATAGGTGTGCCAAGTCGGAGGATCTGCTATGGGTGTAGGTGGGCGTGGCTCACGTAGTGCCCTCCACGCGGTGGCACAATCCCTACTCATGAGAAGGTCGATCAACTCTGCCCCCTGTCGCTCCTTGAAAGCTCGCCGCTTCCGGCGTGTGAGGGCTCGCATCTGTCGTCGTGCCTACCTCTCTGTGATGGATCCCAAGATACTCTGTGCTCTGAGATGTCGGTATAGTCGCCTACACTCCTCATCGTACCATCTATTCTGGGGTGTATACCCCAGCCGTGTCGAATGTGCAGTGCTGTGGGTGGTGTATGGGAAGCTGAGAGTAGCAGATGTATGGAGGATCGAGGAGAAGTGGGCGGTGAGGGTGTCCAAGGAGGCAGAGGGATCAAGGGAGTAGATGCGCTCTCGAACATGGGAGCTATAGATATGTGCTAGCTCATGTCTAAAGTGAATGGTGGTATGGGCTCGTGGCTGCATGGTGACGGGGTGGGATATGCATGGTGAGCCGCGAATGGATAGGGCAAGATATGCGTGATCAGCTCCAATCGGTAAGGGTGGGATAGTGAATGAGGTGATGAGATGTGTCGCCTCCGGGGGTCCGATAACATAGTCTACCACACTGCCCCCTTGTGGTGTCGCGGGTGGAATGCAGGTGAGACCGCTCGAGGTGGGCCAGGTCCCCATCCCATTATATATAATGAGACGGTGTGCTACTCCCATTTGGAGTAGGTGTTGGCCGTATGAGGTGGGTGTGGCGGTGTCGGCTGAGGCTCTGAGTGTAGGCATGTCCTCTATGGTACGAAGCATCTCAGGGTCGTCAAAGTCGTAGATATCACACTGGTGGCTCTGAGTGCGGGCATTGAAGTCTCCTACAAGGAAGACTTCACCCATCCTGGTATACTCCATAATCGTGTCACTGAGGCAGTCATATGGCGATGTGGTGCATTCATATGGCGATGTGGTGCATTCATATGGCGATGTGGTGTCTGGTCCCTCCCCCCCTGATAGCTGCTGGGGGGAATGTGTGAAGCACGAACCAATGGGTGCAATATAGCATACGGCGAAGTACGCTGCTCTCTCCTCTGATAGCTGGAGGTGCATCCATATGAAACGTCCCTCTGGGTCTCTAGCTACCACCTGAACCCTGTGCTGTAGCGACTGTCTGTAGAGCACGGCTACTCCTCCTGATCCTCGTGTGGTGCGCTGTCTCATCTCGTGGCGGTGAGCTGACTCCCACATATAGCCCTCAATCCTCGGTAGGCTCCTCGCCGAGCTCTCTTGTTTCTCTGTCAAGAAGATAATGTCTCTGCCCTCCATCACCTCCTCGAGGCGCCCTGGATGTGTCCACAAAGATCCACTGTAGTTCAAGACTGCAATGTGCACCTCCTGCTGTGCTGTCTGATAGGCCGCGGATCCCTAGTCAATGGGCCGTCCATCAATGATGACCTGACCGTCTCTGTATAGGGCACGATGTCCCTCTCGTCTTGCCTGGAGGACACGCGGCATGCATGCCCTTCTGTGCTCTATCTGCATCCGTGTGAGGTCGTCATCCAAATAGATGGGGGTGCCCGGTGTAGTGCGTAGTATCACCCGTCGTCTGAGGAAGTCTCTCCTCCCGGCCTCATCTGAGAACTGAAGGATAAGTGCTCTGCTCCGTATGGTGTCCCATCCTGCTCTCTAGGCTCTGGTGAAAGGGAGAGGCTCACCCGCGCGGTATCCAAGTAATGTGCACAAGCAACGCCCGTCATGCTCTGGTGATCCGTCTGTCTCTGTGAGGCCGGAGACACGAACATTGAGCCTGCGAGCCTGTTGCATCCGCTCCTCCTCAATGGTGGTATGCACTATGTGGATCTCCTCATGGTGGTTGTTCTTCTTTGCCTCTTGTCGAAGGTTCTTTTTTACAACCTCGACCCACCCATCTTTCTTAGTCTCAAGCTCGCTATGCAACACCTCCATACACTCCTTGATAGTCACCCGAATGTCCTCTAGCTGTGGAGCGATCTCCCCCTCCTCGTGCATGCTGTCCAGTTTCATTTTCATATCAGTAAGCTCAGTGTGCAACTCCTCCCGGTCCCGTGAGTGTTGCTTGCGGGTAGCAAGAAGCTCTTCCCGAAGGGATTCGTTTTCCTTCTCCAAGGTTGCCACCTTGGCTTCGAGGGAGACAACTCTGTGGGTAACCCCGTTCAGTGCAGAATCTCCTTCTTTCTTGTGTTTTCCTATCAACTCTCGGAGGGCATGCTCTAAGGTGGCCAGCTGTTCCTCCAGCTTGGGAGCCATGGGGGAGGGGGAGAGAGGGAAGGGGGGGGGGGAGAGAGAGAAAGAAAGAAAGAAAGAAAGTCATATTAACGTCTTCTGGAGGCCAAACTTGGCCTATGAGACAAAAGCCATGTACAAGTGTAGTAACCATGTGTAGAAAATGAAATGAAATAAACACAAAGCTATCAAGGGTTGGTAAAAGGCTCGGGAGAAGTGGCTCTGACTCAGCAGATAGTGGCCACCTAATACAGGGGGATCCATAATATGAGTGAGCAAAACACCCTAGCTACTGGTGATGGGGGGAGGTGGGTGTAGTATGTGGTACATCGGAGGTGGTCTGAGTGCCTCCTGAAGGAAGACAACCCAGGGGGTGGTGGAACGCCTATGCTCCATCATGTGGTCGTAGGCTGTCCTGATGCGTGAGATATCCTCCTGATATAGTCGCGGTCGACGATATCCTACCATGCGTGGTCGGCGTCGTGCTCTCTGTGCTGCTTCCTGGTGGAGTGTGAGCCCTCTAGAAGGACCTCTCTGATCTAGCTCCGCTCGCTGAAAGAACTGGGTAATGGTCTGCTGGGTACTCACCCGTGGCTGATGTGTGGGCTGTAGTGACCGCTCTCGCCTCTCGTATGCTGCTGTGAGGAAGCGCCCTAAGCGTCGCTGGTCTCCCATAGTCATGCACAACTGGAGTGACTCCTCTAGCTGGAACTGTGCTCGTAGGTCTAAGTATGCTCGGCATCTGATAACAAAATGCTCCTCACTCTCTACCTCTGTCGGCATACTGGGCACCACCTCTCCTCACGGGGGACTCCTTGGACGGACCCCTCTCAATCTCGAGCTGATGTGATGAGACCCGGAGTTGCCCAATAACAACTCGGAGGTGGTGGGGAAGGTATGTCTGCATGTATCTCGGGATCTCGATGAAGCTCGCGTCCGATATATGTAGAAAATGCTCGTGGTACTAGAGCATTTTCGGTGGCAATGTATCCCTAGGGCTCACCCATGTCCTCTGTCTGTATGTATGCCATATCTCTTGACGAATGACCCTATTCCTCTCTTGATGAGAGAGAGAGTAGGTGGGTGCATGTGAGTCGTATTGTAGTGGTGATAGCCTGTCTATGTCAAAGCGGGCCAGCCAGTCTCGTGTCTGTGCATACCATGAAGAGGTGTCACCTGCTAATGCCATATCACGTGATGCCTGGAAAGCACGATAAGCAATGCGCTCTGTATCCATGCTCCGAAGTCTGTGTACTAGGCATACTGTTTGGAACAATGCCTCAACTAGCATCGGTGGTGCAGCGAGCTCTGCTCTAATGATATCATGTGGTACTGAAGGCTTGCTGCCGATAAGTCTGGCAATCATGAGGATCTGTGGCCTCTCTAATGCTGTCCATACTGATGTGGCTAATCCCAGCCCCCATATGGCTGCCCCATACATGAGCGCTGGCGTAACCAAAGTGTCAAAGAGCCACCCCTTTGTGCGGGGCTCCTGAAAATATGCCTGGTGGCACTGTTTGTCAATCAAAGCTAGTTCTGCGTACCCACGTGTGATGCGGTCACGAGCTGCCTAAGACATAGAGAAGACCCCTGATGGTGCTGTAAATGTCACTCCGAAGTAAACATATGATCCGACCACCTGGATCGGTCCACCTGCTACTGTGAACAAACTATCTGTGCGTACCTGTGCAGATGTATGAAAGATCATGACCTTGGTTTTACCAAGGTCCACAGATAACCCTCTGTGTCTGCAAAAGTCATCTAGGCCATGTAGATGATGCTGTAGACCTTCTGCAGACTCTGAAACCAATACAATATCATCAAGTATAAAAGAATATGGACAGTGGCTCCCCGTACCTCAATGCCATCTCCCCCCTGCTCCTGTATGAAGTCCACTATCTCATCAATGTAGAGGCCAAAGAGGGTGGGTGAAAGAGGGCATCCTTGCTTCACCCTGATAGTGCTAGCAAGTGGATCAGATAAGCCCCTTGGGCATCTGACTCTACCAGATACTCTCTCATATAAGGGGTCGATCCCCCATATCATCTCCTCCGGAGCTCTGATATCAAGTAGTCGTTTGAAGAGTCGGTCCCTGGGAACAGTGTCAAATGCTTTGCGGAAGTCCACAAAGAAACAATATAATCTCCTCTTCCTCACCCTTGCCTGGTCGATCAGGCATTGCAAAGTGAAGATGTGGTCAATAGTAGAGTAATCTCGTCTGAAACCTGCCTGTCCTGGAGCCCTAATACCCTTCCTCTCAGCGAGAGTACTCAACTCTGTCTCTAGTACTGCCCCATATAACTTGGCCAATATAGGGCCAATCATGATCGTCCGGTATGTAGCTGGATCCGTAGTATCACCTGACTTATGAATGGGCAGTATGGTGTGCTCAGTCCATGAGTCCGGGAACACTTCAACCAATGCACGGTTGAAGAGGTGGGCAATGAGCGGTGCGAGAGTCGTGCCAACATAGATGAGGTGCTCTCCCTGTAAACCGAAATGGTCATGGGCCCTGCCATGTTGTAGCCGGGCAATAGCGCATCCCACCATAGTGGGTGTGAAGAAGTCAGAGGTAGTAGGACGTGAGCTCTGCGGTTTGGGAATGGGGGGCTGGTCTGGGATCTCATATAGACCCCGTGCACAGCTATGCCAAGTGCTCGGCTCTCGGATAGGTATCTTCTGTCTCCTCTCTCTCAAATGTCGCCATGCCACTCCACTGTCTCGACTCCTGCGCAAGTGGTAAATATCCCAATACTGTCTCTCCTCCCAATCTCGCTGTTTGTGGCGAGTAAGGCTCTGCATGCGACGCTGTGCCTGTGTTTGTGTAATATCTCCTCTATGCTCTAAAATCCGGAGGTGCTTCCGTAGCTCACGGCAATCTGGAGAGAGAGAGAGAGAGAGAGAGAGAGAGAGAGAGAGAGAGAGAGAGAGAGAGAGAGAGAGAGAGAGAGAGAGAGAGAGAGAGAGAGAGAGAGAGAGAGAGAGAGAGAGAGAGAGAGAGAGAGAGAGAGAGAGAGAGAGAGAGAGAGAGAGAGAGAGAGAGAGAGAGAGAGAGAGAGAGAGAGAGAGAGAGAGAGAGAGAGAGAGAGAGAGAGAGAGAGAGAGAGAGAGGTGGTTGTGGATGTTTGCACAGCAGGTAGGAAACCTGAAAATCAGCTTTGGGATACAAGTGCCAAATCCTAAATCAGGGGTTCGAAACCCTAAAATCAGAGGCTTTAAACCCTAAAATCAGTCCTGCACCTAAAAACAGAGAGAGAAACGAACTCATTTATGAGAGAGAAAGGTTGCATAATCCTAAAAACGGAGTTTCGAAACCCTAAAATCCAAGTTGTGCCTCCTTCAAAGCACTAAAATCAGAGTTCTGCATATTCAGAACCCTAATATTCAGAGCTGCCCCTCTTCAGAACCTAAAAAGCAGAGCTGCTGCTCTTCCAATCCCTAAAAATCACAGCTGTGCCACCTTCAAAACCCTAAAATCAGGGCAGCACATTTGCAAAACCCTAAAATCAGATTGAAAGAGGCTGGCAAAACCCTAAAATCAGGGAGACAGAGGCTGCGAAACCCTAAAATCAGAGAAAAAGAGGCTACGAAACCCTGAAATCAGAGAGAGAGAGAGGCTGCGAAACCCTAAAAATCAGAGCGAAAACCTAAAATCAGATTGAAAGAGGCTGGCGAAACCCTAAAAACAGAGAGAGAGAGGCTGCGAAAACAGAGAGAGAGAGAGAGAGAGAGAGAGAGAGAGAGAGAGAGAGAGAGAGAGAGAGAGAGAGAGAGAGAGAGAGAGAGAGAGAGAGAGAGAGAGAGAGAGAGAGAGAGAGAGAGAGAGAGAGAGAGAGAGAGAGAGAGAGAGAGAGAGAGAGAGAGAGAGAGAGAGAGAGAGAGAGAGAGAGAGAGAGAGAGAGAGAGACATATGCATGCACATGCACATACACATACACACATGTACACGTATATGTACAGGCACACACACACACACGTACACGTACACAGTTGTGGCCGTTTTGATTGAGTTTTTGGATGTGGCGGAGTTAGCCATGGGAGAGGTAGGACCTAGTAGTAGCACATGAGAAGTAGAACGTCTTCTCAATGTGAAGAGCATAAGAGTGAGGCCTGGACCCATGTAGGTGAGTCATTATAAAGACCTAAGCAAAGAGAAGTTCATTCATTTTTCTTATGTGTTAGATTACAAAGGCAATGACAAACAGTTCCTAAGATTGTGAATTGAGCGTTGTGTTTTAGAATGCAGCGTCTCTTTCAAAGTAGTCCATACAGATGCATGGAAGGGAATGGTAAAAGAGATCATTCAAGTAGGTCAATGTGATGATTGGCATGGTTTGATTACAATAAACTACAAAAGTCGAAGTAGAAGTCTCATCACATGTGATACCTCCTCTTGTTCTCCTTATATGTGTAGATGTAGGTTCCTTAAGGACGAGATATGTCACATGCCACATAATCTTATAAATCTTTTGCCATCAAATGAATTTTTAATCATGAAACTGCAATATGGATAATTATATCGTCCCTCAAGTTTATCATCACTAAGACACCTAGGGCACTAGTTTAGTCACCCATGGGAATAGATTACAAGATGAACAGGATGCTTACTAGCTACTAGGCAAGATATACTAAATGCTCATGAGGTTAGGATAAGGCTTATGTACACATAGTACTTAGATAAGAAACCCTAATCTCCATTTATCTAAATTTTATTCTGGTCGTTTGTAGTTCCAGTGGTTTTTCCTTTGTCTTATTATCATGGCTTCAGTAGCATTCTAGCATCCAGTGTCCAGTTGAGTGCAAGGGCAAGGCTAAAGAGAACCAGAGTGCTTAATTTTCTTTTCAGAGCGGATGATTCTTGTTTCAATGAAGATTTTGGAGTTTGTGTTATAATGATGGTCAGGCAATGTTATGAATGAATTAAGGACTTGAATTCTCATAATCAGTCCTCGGGTTTTCACATGGAGTGTGTGTGTGTTGTGTTAACAAATGTTTTAGACTGGAGACTTCTTGTTTGAATGAAGTGTTTCGAGTTGAAGGGTTATATTGATGATTAGGCAACATTCAAATGAAGCTAAGGACATGATCTCTCATAAAGTGTGTCTATACTTATGACTTTTTGATATGTAAGAGTTGGTTTCTTATGAAGTGCCTATCCTTCACAACATGGTTAGACCTAGACTGATTTATGTCTTGATGTTACAAGAATTTGTACTGTGCTTGAATGCTTTCTGTGGTAGGATTGCATATGCAGGAAACTGATTGTGTAAATTTTACTGGTGATGCATAGTAATTTGATGGGATAATTATTTTGCTCCCTAAATAGTTTTTGATAATGAAAGCTCCAAGTCACTGTAACAGCCAGTTTACCTTTGGATACCAATGCACTGACTAACAAATCATTTATGACAACTTTTTCTTTTCTTCTAAGCTTGTTTGGAAAATTTTTCTCACACTGTCTCAGGCACCCATACATGATTGACCTCCAAACCAAGAGCTCAGGGGAGGATTATCTGGCTTATAACAGGCGGAGATGGGGTTCTGATGGTTGGACATCATCTCTAAGACGGTAAGGTTATTGAATTTTACTGGTTATAAGGTTACGAATGATTGCTCATACATATTGATGCTTTAGAATGTGTCCTTTATGCACCAATTTTTAAATTTAAACAAGGTCAGTCATAGTACATGCATGTGATATGCCCTTTTTTTTTCATGAATGGAGATTTGGATTGTGTAGTTTCTGCTTTATTCTATTTTTCCTCATAGCCCTTTAAATGAGCTGCTTTCTGGAGGCAGTAAATTTTTTTAGATAACCAAGGTTAAATATAAAACTAGCCCAAGGGAAGGAAAAGGTAAAGCTACCAGGGAGATGGAGTCAAAGCAATGGGTATGCCGGATACATCTTAAGTGGACCACCACTCTTGAGGACCACCAACTTGGGCGACCACCTAGACCAGGACCACCACCTCACCAGGACCAAGATCACCACCCAGGACCACCAGCTAGGACCACCACTTGGAGGATCTAGCTCCCTCGTCCAAGCCAAATGATCTATAAGAGGTGCCTACCAAGGTTAAAGATGTATGTATTTATGCACATTGTAGCACATACATGCTTATAGAGCACTTATTCGTACAATGTTTCCAGTCCCAGCAAGGAAGTCCCTACCAGTTGGTGCTGGTGGAGAGGGTAACCTTGATCTCTTGGGTGGGCTGGAAAGAGTTGGTCGACTATCCCTTTGAGCCGAGGAATTGTATACTCCATAGTTATTTTGGAAGGAAGGCACTATTATGGTTTGTACTTTGTTTGTTTCTCCTTGCTTATCTTTCTCTGATCATATATGAGTGAGCTATGTGTATGCTGTAGTTTGTGTGTATAAGTGAGTTTTATGTGTGTATTGACTTATTCCCAATTGTGCTTCTAGTAAGCTAGGTATCCAGGAAACGTGCATACTGCACTTCCAAAAAGGACCACCAATTATCACTAGTCTAGACTCTACATGTGAAATTTGGCATGCCCTGTCAGACCAAATTCTTTGTTAGTTATGTCAGTCTCTGTACTTGTCGAGTTGGGACACTTGCTTGATTTCTATATTCTATTTATTTTGACACTTTCCAATGCCTGTACTCTGTCCATTTTGGCATTTGCCAATTTTTGTTATGCTGTCCATTTTGACACTTCCCAATCCGTATACTCTGTCCATTTTGGTACTTTCCCATTTTTGTTACTCTTTGACACTTGCCAATTTCTGTTACTCTGTCCATTCTGGCACCTTTCAATCCCTATATTTTATCTGTTTCGCATGCTCACCAATTTCAGTGATTTGTCCATTTTGGCACTCACCCAGTCTTTGACACTTGTGCATTTTGGCACCTTCCAGTTTTTTGCACCTGCCCAAGTCTTGGCTTTTGCCCATTTGATACTTCTAAACTTGTGGCACTCTACTAGGCTTCTGCCAAATCTGAGTACTTGCCCAGTATCGGCACTTGTCCATAAGTGGTACTTGCCCACTCTGGCATTTGTCCGGGATTGGGCCTGTATTAGCACCTGCAAACACAGCTACTCACCTGCTTGCGGTGGTCAAGCGCCACTGTAAGGTACTCTGATAACTTTGGAAATCTGCATGACCCATACTAGACACCAAAAGGAAGATCGTTTGAGTCCACACAAGACCCCTATCAAGAGCTACCAAAGGTGGAGGGCTGCACGGTATTGTATCCCCCCCTTTTCCCCCGTTTTCCCCCTTCCCCTTTTCCCCTTCTTTGAGGAGTTCAATTTCAGGCATAATCCTGAGGAAACTCACAACCATTGAAGCGGAAGATAAATCACAAAGCCACAACAACAAAAATTTATGAAAAAGCTATTATTAGCTTTTTCACGTAGTTTCTTGCAAGAGCTTTTTTCAAAAAGCTTTCACCCTTGGAACTTTTATATAAGCTGTTTAGTATTCAGCTCTGAGTCATCAAGTGGAGAGATTACTCTCTCCTCTTGGAAGGAGAGTCTTCTACTTGCGTGGGAGCAGCAATGAAGGGGGGCTTCAATACTTTATCAGCCTGATATGTCAGAGTATAATAGCTTCACCTCCCTTTGGAGAGGTTCAGTGTTATCTTCAGCTTCAGCCATACCTGTCCCTACCTCTCACATAGACTCAAGTATTGTGAGTTTTTTTATGTATTTGGAGTACTTTATCATCATCTTGTAACACTTATCATAAAGGAGTCATTTTATTTTTGACCTACATCTTTTGTGAATTAGTCCTCTTTTGTATGTACTATGTATGTGTTCTCTAATGTTTGTATACCTATCTTATCGTGGCCCAACACAACCTCATTATATCCTTCTAACACTTTGGCAACCAATATTCATTCTATTGTTTTAGCACTTTTGGGTGACTTCACAATTTCGTTCATCTTATCCTTTTAGCACTTTTGGGTGACTTCAGAAGTTCCTTGAGGGCTCCTTCTAACCATCAAGTTTCCCTCCTCTACCACTTTTAGGTTAAAAGATAGGTTCTAAAGCTAATTTCGTTGCTCAAACAAGATTGAAAAAAATATGAAATTCTGTATATGCATTCTACCTAAGCTCCCAAAGCTAGGGGATTCCTCAACTTGGACAAAATGGAGCTAGTATCTACAAAATGGATTTTTTACAAAATGATAGTGATTGAAAAAAAATATGATTTTGATCAAATGGAACGGTATGGCTCTCTCTTTACATGCTCCCTCTTCTTTGGTGTTTGCTCGTACTCTTACTTCCACATGGGCCACTTGATGCTCTTGGTGGAAAAGGCACATCGAAAGCTAGTATGCTCGAGTGCTCGGAAGCCCGCATGCTTTGCGAGAGTGCTGAGCTCGTCCTCGAGTATAGTTCCATAGAGTTTGGTCAATATCGGGCTAATCATGATAATCTGGTAAGTGCTAGGATCCATCATATCCCCTGACTTGTGAATAGGCACAATAGTGAACTCCGTCCACGAGGCTGGGAACCCCTCAACCAATGCTCCGTTGAAGAGGTGTGCATTGAGAAATGCCAATACCTTCGCGCCATTTGTCAGGTGCTCAGCTTGTAAGTCGAAGTTGCCTTTGACTCTCCCATGGTTTAGACGTGAGATAGCCCTTCTCACCTTCTTTTGTGTGAAGAAAGTGGAAATAGCCGGACATGAGTTCTTAGGTGTAGGTATCGATGGCTGATCTTGTTTTTGTTATAAACTCTTTGCATAGCGATGCCATCACATTGGATCCTGGATAGGGGTGGGTGGTCTCCTCTTGTGTAAATGACGCCATGCGACTGAACAATCCCTTCTCATAAGTGGTATTTGTCCCAATATTGGTGCCTCTCTCTATTTATAGCGGGTAAGCGACTGCATGTGGCGCTGTGCCTGTGTGTAATCTCTCCGAGAGCTTCATCAACTCTTAGGCATCGTCTTAGCTCATGACACTCATCATACCAGCTGTCCTGGGGCATGTTCTCAATGCGTGGAGGAAAGATATGTGTATGGTGGGGAAAGCTCCGTATAGCTGAATCGTAGAGAATAGATGTGATTTGTGAGGTGAGTGTAGCAAGAGGATCATGTGGATCGAGTGAGAGTAGCTTTGAGCAAAGATGGTGTGTGTAGACATGTGAAAACTTGTGTGTAAAATGTATGGTGGTATGCAGATGGTGAGGTGGTGGGGGATCTGGTGATAGAGAAGACAGAAGAGTTAAGCTAAGGTATGTGTGATCTGCACCTAGTGGGCGTCGGCCAATGAGAAGGGATGAGAGGGACTCCAAGGAGAGATCCAAGAATATAATCCACATTTTTTTCTCCACCGTCGTGTGGAAAACAAGTGAACGTGCGAGATTGTGGCCATCGATGCAAATTTTGTTATAAATAATGAGGTGGTGGAGACTACGGAAGTCAATGTGCCTTCCATACCCAATTGTGCTAAGTATTCAAGCTTCAAACTTGAAGTTATCTAACAAAAAACCTTGAATTTTAGGCATGTCCCCAAACAGGCATCCCCAAACAAGTTCATAACATGAAACCATCCCCAAGGTGCGTCCTTGGGATGGTATCATGTTACATTATTGTGCACGGGGATGCCAACTTTCCCGGTTGGGCATCCCCATATATTGAGCTCGGGGGACCGTGTCCTTGCGTCCCTAGGACCCAGGGATGCGTCCCCCTGTGACTTCGCCCATAATACGTACATGAATGATGAGTTGATAAACTATTCTTGCCCATACATACATGCATTCATGCACACACTTGATTCGTGTCATATGGCCTATGCATGGTCTAGAGTCACGTGCTAAAGAAGTCGAGTGTTCTTCATCTACAACGAGGAGTAAAGTAGCTTTAAGTTTATCTGTACATAGAGAAGATCATCTTCAATTTATAGAGATTGTGAAGTTATGAAGAAGAGTAGTAACAACACTTTATCATGCATATCATTATGCTTCTTTGTAATTTCATGTACTTCATGTATGGAAAATATGTGGAGCTATGCTCCTTTATCTCCCTCTTGTTTTGTCTATCTTTATCTTGCCTCTATTTTTTTTAATCTCAATATTGATTGTGGGCCTGACCATAAATCCTTTGTTGGATGGGTTATAAAACCTGTATCCTTTCTTATTTAGATCATATCCTATGAAGGTGCACTTCTCTGCCCATAGAGAATAATGCAACATGTAGAAAGATAAGAGGTATATGGAAGACACAAAGCAAGCTCAGTTCATTAGCCAACAGGTAGCAACAAATCTTTTAACATGGTCGTTGTCATATACTTGCTGAATATATGAACTTAGGGAAATCAACTCAAGAAAGGGTCACATCAGTCTATGATGATTGCACAAGCAATCAACAACAAGAATAGGAGCAAAATATGCTATATATGCTGGTTACATAGTTGTATTTGGACTTGTCGAGTTCCTTCATGGCTAACCTTTTGCTAAATCCCATGGCATGCTCAACTTGGTGTTCATGAAGGAAGGCTTATGTGATTAAGGAGGGGAAACAAATCTACACTCAAAACCTTATGGTGGCCAAGTTTTCACCTTTTTGTATTTATGTGTGTGTTTGTTTGATAGGTGTAGATGAGAGTATATGACTGATACTTGATAGGCTCGATCAACCTTGAGAGTTGAGGAAGTATGTTCGAGTCTGCACATTATCTATTCGCATTATTAAATGTTTGTATTGGCATCGCATATATTTGTCTCTATCCTTCCAAGCAGTACTTGGTTGAGAAGAGTAGGGATGAGTGAGTTCTCTTTGTGATGTGTGTTGGGGGAGGACTCGTCATGTTCAAGGTTCTTCAACCTCGTGTGTCTTGGTGGACACAGTTTGGTTAGGACGGGATTGTTAGAAATAGCAACCTTCCACAAGGGGGTTGCACACATATCCACAGGAAAACTCAGAAATATCCAAAGTCAACATTGGCCAAAGGTGGTCAACAAGATGATCAAAATTAATCAGGACAAACTAAGGGCACAGTTGAAAAGTACTCTTCAAGAGCAATCTAATGGTATATGACACTCTGCATGTCGACAAGTTTAGGTGGGTCAAAACCCTAACCCTAGTTTCTGGTCAATAATTCAAAGCAGTCAAAATAAAGCCAAATTTCAATTGCCACATGGCAAGGTCATGTGACTTAGATCTAATGGTTCAAATTAACTTAGATAAAAGCTACCAATTGAAGAAAAAGCTAGGTGCAAGCTTTAATTAAAAATTCTGAAAAAACGGGTTTGATTTACTTAAGCTTTCTCGAAAAGCTACTTTTTACAAGAAAATCCTGGGACAGCCTAATCCCTATATAAAGACAGGATTAAGCCCTTCATTGTTTCATGTATAAATACAGGCTTGGGCATTCATTCTAGCATTGAATCATCGGGTCATCACTCTCTCACCCAGCTAGAGCTATTCCAATCTGCCTAAGCTCTTGATCTACATTTTGTCTATATTGCCATCTAAGTTCCAAAGTGGGAGTGCACATATGAACACTGCCATGTTTGAATGTGTCTTTTGGAGGATTAGATTTTTCATGTCTTCTCTTATCTACCATGTGTTTCTTGCCCGGTTTCTGTTAATGGGGGGTAATGAAATGGAAATTGGAAGTTATAGGGGCTGTAGCATGGGTGGATCAAGAAGAAAATGACGTTCCTATGGAAGATAATTAACAGTGGAATGTGTACACATGTTAGGGTTGCCAAAATAAATATCAGTACCTCATACTGTGCTAGTTTCAATCGGAAAATAGAGGAGCTCAGCCACTTATTCTTCTCTTGCGCTGCAAATTACAAAGTTTAGGAAGCCTTTGGAAAGATCTTGAAGCTGGAAAGATTCTGTTTTGGCAACACAACCTACTTGAGGAGGTCGTTAATATTTGAAGCTCCATGAAAAGCTTGATTACAAAAGAATGCTTTGGCCTCTGGGAAGATCCTGATTTCTAATGAAGCTTCTCGACACTTTTAGGAGAGTCTTGAGTCTTAAGAGTAAGCTTCCCTTTAGGCACTCACAAGCATGTTTTGCAAAGCAACAGCATGGAACTGAAATGGCTTCCTCATTCAGAGGATGAACACTGTGCTTTGCTCTCAAGTTACTCCCAAAATGTTTATGCACTTGTTATTTTTATTACCTCTCCATTCTTGACAGTGAGCTTGTTCACATGAGGCATTGAGCTCAAAAATGTTGCAAAGGTGGGAGGAATATCAAGGTTTGGACTCCCATCTGATGTTTCTCTGAAAGTCTTCCTGAAGAAAATATCCATAGTTATATTGAAGAGTTAAGCAGCTATTTTACCCCTATTTAATGGACAGGCTTTCCCACATGAAGACAAATGCCTTCCAATTATGGAGAAACATGAGGAGTTATTCTTACTGAATCCATGAGAATTCCACTCGTATCCATCTTTTTTTTCCCCTTTTCTTTTTGGAAGAAATTTCTGTTGTTGTTTTTACTCTGTACTACATAGATGGAATGAGTATCATGCTATTTGGTTTGATCAATTATTTATCCTTGAGATTGGGCTGCAAAAATAAACTTTTCAAGGTTCATTTCTTTTCTATTACCGTTCGAAATTTTATCTGTAGCAAGCCACAGCTGATGAGTATGTTCTCTAGCCCTTTCTTTGCTTCAAAGGTCAAATTTTTGAATTTTTTTGAAGTATTTTCCTTGTACTAACGACTTAAATTTATTCATCATTATTTATTTCATTTTGAATAATAATAATAATATGTAATAATCAATATTTTGAAAATGGGTACCATCACCAGGTCTGCAGCCAAGGATGAGCTTCAGTTCAAAGACTGGAAATGGTGGCCAAATACCCTAAATGCTCACAGGTTAGTCACAAGTACGAAGAAAGAAAAAGTGAGAAGTCAAATCTTTGCTGAAATTTTTCACATCAACCACCCCAATTGTGATATATCCTCTTTTCATTCTGCCTAATTGCCTTAGTTGCAGAAGTGATCCTGAACTCTGTATTTCCCTCATATGCATGCTCATGTTGTTAGAAGTTTCAAATGATACATGTCATCACCATAATGGTTGGATTATCTGAGGTGGGTTTCGTCTTTTGAAACTTTTTCTAGGCCAAAGTACAGAGGTTTTAGATTTGTAACATTTCAATGTGTACAAATTGAGTGCAGCCAAATTGCTGACTTTAAAATGATGATCTGTTCATGAATAGAGCACTTCTTTGAAAATAGAATGATAAATATTGAGGCTAAACATTGCAGTGAATAGATTCCATGTTCTCCAAATTGCTGACTTTAAAATGATGATCTGTTCATGAATAGAGCGCTTCTTTGAAAAGAGAATGATAGATCTTGAGGCTAAACATTGCAGTGAATAGATTCCAGGGGCTCCAATGTACATTCATAGAGAGCCGAGTTTCAGGAACATGAACCTTGTTTATAAAAAGAGCATCCATCTGTGATAATTCAGCTTCAAATATCTGTGCATTTCTTGTTGATTGGAAAGAGACTGCTGCAAAGTTCTTGCATGCTTATGGGCACACATAGCAGCTAGTTTAGGATTGAATGTTTGGAATGGATTGTGCGAACATGATGCATAAGGTAGTTTTCTGCGTGTGCTAAGATATTGAAACAATCTGGCTATGGTTGCAGTTTGGACTCTATAGAAAATGACTGTTTACCATAAACTACTCGTGGGATTCTAAGTACTTAGAATCATCTGCTATGATCAGATTAGTGTTGCTTGCGGACACAGTTGGTAAAGGTGGAGAAGCAAAACAAGAGCTGTTCAAGATGACATATGAGGAAGGTCTGAATATATCTGATATGGAGGTGCTTTGTGCTGCTGCAGACCGACTTGGTTTGTCTGGAGCAAGGGAGTATCTCGTAAAGACCTTATTTATCTCTCAACAATGTCTGTTATTATACCTTACTACTATTCGTGTTATAGGACAGTGAATCACAGTTTCATTATTCATAAATGACATTTCGTATTATAGCACAATAAATCACAATTTTATTATTTATAAAAGAAGCCGTTTCCCAGATTACCAGAAGAAAACAAAACCGTGTCAAATTACATTATGGGATAATTTTGAAGCATGCTACGCAGTACTATATCATCTGATAATGTCTTCAACACTTGACATGCATGTTTCACATAATGCTCTTGCTGTCGAATCCTTCACGAATCTCTTATTATGTTTCTTCTTTGGAACATCGTCATAGATGTCAGAGAAAGGCAAGGAAGAAGTGATCAAACAAGACAGAAGTGCCAAATCGGAACGAAACATTAGTTCTGTCCCATTTTTTATTATCAACGGTTCCTACTCATTGTCGGGAGCACAGGTAAGTTGCAATATATTATTGCTGCTTTACAGATCTGATTCCAAGTAATTGATCGGGAAGAAAAACATAAGAGTTGCATTTTTTTCACTTAGCAGAAGGGCCTTATCTAATCATGGTCCTTTGGTGCAGGATTCAACAACTTTTGAGAAAGCCCTACAGAAGGTAGCAAACATGTAAAACATTTGTACTTCATATATAAGTTTCTCTAGGATACGAGGCATATGTGTCTGTTTGTAGCTCAGGCCATTTTCTGTAATTATAAAATGGTCCCTAGAGTCTACTGGATAATGTAATTCTGAGCATGGTATTATGAAGTGGATTTATAATTACAGGGTTGTGTGCTGAAATTGCGTGCACTTATTGCAATGCCTAAAAAATCAGTCTGTAAATTAAGCGAACCTGTGATTCACAAGATCAAAGGCTAGTAACTCTTCCAGTTGCTTTTTAAAGTTTTAGGAACATCTGACGAGGTTATGGAGGAAGATATCTAGTCACGAAACACAATATCGTGATATATGGTATAGAAAAAAAGGTAAGAAGCTGAAAAACCATGGCTTAATTCTACTTCTTGGAGATTTGTATTTAACATGTTAAAACTGAGCAAAGAAAGCTGTATCGGTCTGCTTGTAGTGAGCTTTGTAACTAGCGTTAGGGATACTCCAAATCTAAGTAATTGTGGAAGAAAAAACGATGCATATTCGTCTGCAAGAAAAGTTTCCCACTGCATCATTGATTTCGTTTGGGGAATACTTGGTTGTAGGAAGTTTCTTGCGTTACAATCTGCAGATTCATCTGGGATCCCCTTGCCTGAGACGTGATTCAAATAATGGAACTACAGAACATGTTTTTCAGGATTGCACATGTATTAAAAGTTGGTGGGATGACATGTTCCATCATCTTCAAGGTGTTGCCCAAGGCTTTGTAGAAGTAATTTGACATTTTACTCGTAGGGATCTTGCATGTAGTTGGATTGTAGATTGGATGTTGTTATTTATCATATGGTTGGGCTGGTACTCATGTATTGACAAAAAGCTATTTGAAACCCATGTAAAAGGTAAGGCGATCTTTCTTCTTCCATGAGCAATAGCGAAAACTTTCCATAAGGCTTTTCTCATTAAACATGAGTTTTCATAATAATCAATGACCTAGTGATGTGGATATGATTATAGTGCAAGTATTACTTTTGGTAAGCTCATAAAAAAACTTTCCTTGGTAAAATAACGTGAATTTTTGTATGACTTTCCCATCATAATTTTGCTTTCACATTAGCATATGCAATATATGCTTTTACACATGGGAGTCATGGTTCAATTTTTCAAGGGTGAAATGATGGAGCTTGAGGGAGTCTTATATATGGTTAGATTTCTTTCTTTGAGTATATCAAGAAGGTTTGATTTATTTTCCATGACCATTTTCGATCTTTATGACAAGGCATTGACCAAGAAATTGATGATTAATTTGGGCTCCATTGGTTGAAGGTTAACTCTTTTTTACCATTTCCCAACAATTCCATCCTAACCTGATGCTAAATTCATTACACACATATCAAACATATCACATTTATATACGTTAAACATATATATTAATCTTACATAGACATGTCTCACATATAAAATATTTGGTACTTATACATTTTCAATCGTCATGCAAAGTATCTACAAACACACACAAGGACCTTTGGCATGAAAAGCATCCCCCCCCCCCCCCCCCCCCCCCCCACCAAAAACAACAGACACACACACACGCACACATACACACACAGAGTACTCACATATTTCTTACTCTTCTCAACCAAGTGGTTTATTGGGAGGATAGAGACAATAAAAGGATGCTGTTTTAAGATAGAATATAGAATAAAATATGTAATCGGATTCTTTTAGGTTGGCCATGCTTTTAAAATCAGGACAATATGTTCTAATATACACCTACCTACACATACACACATACAATGCAAGAAAATAATCAAAGACTCAACAAATTATCCATTATATGTTAATGAAGTTAATCACTCGTCTTGGAGCTCAACACTTCCAAATAATATTCAACTATCTCATATAAATTGATGACTTGATGTCCATTGCTGAATGTTTGGTTGAGCTTAATCTGAATGTGCCATGAAAATTTAATCTTCCAACATATGGCTTTCTTATCTATGTCTTCTATCTTTTCTTGCTTTGATACCATATTATTAGCATATAAGAAACAAGTGATTTGGCAACAATAAGAAGATAGAGACAACATCAAGAATAGAGAGCACACCATGAGAGATATAAGGATCCATGCTCCAATATTTTTATTACATTCCAATAGTTGAAGGTACAAAAATATAGCTAAATATTAGCTTTGAGATCCAAGCTATCCATGTACTTCAATAGATCCCCAAAGCTTAAGGTATAATCTCCTCCAAGCTTACAAGTATACTTTATGCAAGTATATGTAATAATACTCATGATAGCACTATGTAGCATGCCTTGAAGTTGATGAAGAAGCTACCGCACTGTCTTTGTGTAGAAGAAGATCACCATCAAGCTCTCACACAAGAATCATTGCTCTCCTAGTGATGAATGTGAGCATAAAACTACACACTTATATAGCCATAGAAACTCTAGCAAAAATCTTGAACAGAAAAGCCATTTGAAATATAAAGATAAGGCGATTTGTTTTCCTTCTTTTGTGAGTAATAGCAAAAACATTCCTTAGTGCTTATCTCATTGAGCATGAGTTTTTCATAATAATTGACGGGTTGCCAAAGTGGATATGATGATAGTGCAAATAATGCTTTTGATAAGCTATGGAAATTCTTTCCTTAGTAAAATAAAGTGAATTTTTTTAGTGAATTTCCAATCATAATTTTGCTTTCATATTAGTTTATGCAACATATGCTTGTATAGAAGTTGGATACAATTCAATTTCTGAAGGGTGAAATGATGGAACTTAGTAGTTCTAGAGAAAGCGAGAAGAAAAGAGTATATGTAAAGTTAGAGAAATGCTCTTTGCATTAGAAGTGGAATTTTTCGGATATATTGTCTTTAGAAAGAGAAATATTCATGAAATCTGAAATTGAGAAAGCCCTTGATTAACAAATACCTTTGTGTGTTCCCAAATTTCATATGACTTTGCATATCTTGTCATTGGTGAAGAATATGGGGAACCTAACATTACCATTACATCCAGAGCATGTAAAGTCGTATTAATTATTGTTTATTTACCTTGTTTCAATATTTAGAGATTTGTTTTGGGCTTCATGATCTATTGTTTATATGAGAGCTCTTGGAAGGACTTTGAGATGCAAATTTCTTCACAACGATCCATCTTCAAGGGAATTACAACCTTGTCAAGATTAGAGAAGAAGATGAATGGAAGACAACATTTTGTACAAGGTGTGGGCATTTTGAATATGTAGTTATGCCATTCGGTCATGCTCTAAGAGTTTTTTAGTATATGATAAATAATATCTCTTGGGAATATTTAGATGATTTCATAGTCATGTACTTAGATGATATCCTAATATTCTCCAAAGATCTAGAGAAGGATGAACATATAAAATCAGTCCTAGAGAAACTAAGAAAAAAGCAAAAAGCATTACATAAAAGTGTTCTTTCCATTAGATAAAAGTGGAATTCTTAGGTACAGTGTCTCATGAAAAGGAAAATGCTTCTTTGGCTTTGCCAACCTCTACAAAATATTTTTCAATAATGACTTCAAGATAGTTGCACCACTTAGAAAGCTTACAAAAAATGAAGAAGTCTCAAAGATCAAAGCAACAAAGAAAGCCTTTGAGATCCTAAAATCAACATTCACTGCTACCTCTATTTTAGTTTATCCTGATCCTATCAACCCTTTTTTATTGGAGGTAGATGCATCAGACTTTGCCATAGTGGGTGCTTTTGATACTGGTCATCATCATCTAGAACGAGCAACCCATAAAGTTACTTTGTACATAGATCATAAGAATTTAGGGTACTTTATGATCATCTGTATCCTCAAGAGAAGAAAATCTCGATAGAGTAGCTTTCTATCTAGGTTTGACTTTGTCATCATGTGCCATCAAAGATGCCAATAATGCCAATTAGTTGTCTTATTAAAACGATCTTACCTTGCACCAAAGAAAGACGAATAAGATTTTGATCAAAAGAAAAGAATGTTATCCAAGCTAGAACATTTTCAGGAAGTAACTATCTCCTCAAAGTATCAAGAAGATTCACTCTTGATCTATGTAGTTCATGAAACTCTACTGCATGATGAATTCTTTTATAATGTCAAGCAAAGAAGAAAAATTTCATGCAATAAATAAGTTCCTAAAAAATGGACTATTATATTATAAGAACTTATTGTGCATTCCTCAAGGAAAATCCACAGTCCAAGTAATCCAACAACTCCATGATAATCTTATAGCAACTCATTTCAAAGTTTGTTGGCCACAAATGTGAAAGAAAGTCAAATAATACAGCATGATTTGTGATACTTGCAATAGATTTAGGTATCTCTCCATAAACCTCATGGTATCTTGCAACCCTTACCTATTCTAGTACCACCATGGTCTTCATTGTGTATGGATTTTATTATAGATATATCAAGTTTCAATAAGTATGATGCCATTCTTTTTGTAGTGGATAAATTCACAAAGATGGTGCACTTCATTCCAACCACCAAGACAATCACAAGTGCAACAATTGCTAGAATTTTCCTTAGATACATCTTTAGGCTACATGGATTGGTTGATCATATCATCAGTGATCCGGATCCACTGTTAATATCAAGTTATTGGAAGAGTCTTTGCAAATTCATTAGTATTGAAGTTTCTAGAGCCAATTATCCATATACTAATGGACAAACACAATGAGTGAATCAAGATTTTACCTTTTGTAGAGTTTACCTATAAGAATAACATCCATGTATCTACTAACTAGGACCCCTTCTTTGCAAACTATGGATAATACATGAGAATGGATGCACAATTGCACAATCACGTGAAGAACCCATCTACTAGAGAGAAGGCTCAGTACCTCGTGAGTATTCATCAAGAACTCAAACAAGAGGTTCAAGGAGCTCAAGAAAAATATAAGTAATATGCACACCAACATTACATTGAAGATCCGTTCTACCATGTTGGAGATATGGTGTGGTTATTCGTAAATAAATTACAGACTTTAAGGCCATGTGAAAAGCTAGACCATTAGAAATTTGGTCATTTTATCATTTTACCTGGGATTAATCCTGTCATCACTTACCAAATTCCATGAGAATACATTGAGTTTTCCATGTATCCATGTCGGAATCATATCACATTTCACCATTTAGGGGGTGGGGGGATCATGAAGAAGTCAAAGTGGAGCATAGCCTGGATTCAAGAATGTCTCGAAGAAGAGTGAAATACTTCGTTCATTGAAAAGAGTATGAGAACAACAGTCCTACTAGGGAACGTACATAAAATCTTAAGAGAGCACGAGTCAAGCATTATGAATTCCAATCCCCGATACTTCGTAGTATCGTGTATCGTGAGATCGTGTTTCCCTGTTTTGACCCTAGGAACCTGATTAAAATAACTTTTTCATCAAATATCCATTTTTTGAGCTCTAGAGCTCGTTGGAAAGCTCGTTTCGAATCCTACATGGTTTCAAATGTTTTTGGTAAAAATAGAGCATCGATTGTTAGACAGGGTAATTTGAAGTTGACCTTTAGGTGGGATTAGGAACCCAACGGAACTCCAAAGGATTTTGAGCAATTTAAAAGGGGAAAATTGGGACTAGTAGACAAAGCTTATGAACTTGAGATGTGGCAGATACCTAGGAAAGGATAGACAGAGCATTAGGTTTTCTGAGGCGAGTGTCAACCATACAACTAGGTCTTGGGCACGACAACTTAGTGGTTATCCCTACGTGCTAAGTTTAGACACAAGTGATTTAGAAATGTCTTTCAACATGGACAAACCAGCAAGTAGCTCAAGCACTGCCTATTTATAGACACCGAAAGGTCCGTATAAAACATAACTGGAGTATACTAAGACCAACCGATTAGGTTCTCGCATATGTGAGGATGGTCTAAGGCGATCAGTTGTCCAACTCAAAAATCCCGTTCAACCCTTCGAACTTGAACACCCAGTGGTATATTTGAAGAGGTTTTGTACATTGACAAGGAAGGAACCATGTATGTGGTTACCAACTTACTAGATAGGACTGATGAATTTGGAAATATCATCCCTGAGAATGAGATAGGAAACTTAGGATGAGAACCCAAGAATCCTAGAGGCAAGTCAGTCTTGACCAGGGTGATCACTCGAGATTGGATTCCCCAAGACAACAAAAGCATAGAACTATTCTTGAATAGAGAAACAGAAGAAGCCTTTTGGAGATTCAAGCCGGATCAACCTAGCAAAATAGGTGGAGTCATCATCTACGAGTTCAAAGACCCTGAGATACCAAGCAAAGTTGTCTATTTAGATAACACATGGGAGAGAATGTTCTTGGTAAGAAAGCATGTCAAGCATGCATACACTTGGCTGGGAAAATTGATTTTCCCTCCACCAAGATCTAATGTCTCCCATGGCCTCCAAGGAGAAGGATCATCCCAGGCTCATGAAACCTAGAGGGAAAGAGTTAGAGAGAGACCTGAGCTAAGCTTTGTAAATTGTTTGGGTAGAGACAGATCAAGATTGGAAGGTGAAAGGCCTGAAAGAGAGAGACATCGAGCACATAGGCATCAAAGAGATGAACATTTTCCATTGCCTAGACCTTGAGAGTACCCAAGAACCTTTAGACCCTCTCAAGTGGTTAAGACAATGAAAAACTACTTTGATGGGTTAGGGGATCCTTATGATCATGTGGCCGAGTTCAAACAAGTGTTAAGAGTTGAATAGGTTGAGGACTTGTTCACCCAGTTTGAGGCATTTGGTTTGACCCTCAAGGGTATTGCATTAGCTTGGTTTCAACCACTAAATAGTTGCAACTACCGAGATATAGGTCAACTATTAGAAGAATTCATCGTAGAATTTTCCAAAAGTGGCATCAGGCATAACACATCATCCTTGATCCACAACTACAATCAGACACCCCAAGAAATAGTTTGACTAGCTAGGAACAAATTTAAACAATACGTGGAGAGATGTCCTACATCTGAATTACTTACACAAGCAAAACAAGTTTCCCTGTGTTTAGATGGACTCCTAAATGGGAAACTTAGATAATATGTGTATCTCAAGGAACCAATCACACTAGATCAATGCTTGAGAATGTGTATTGACATAGAAGACAATTTGGGTGAGGATTTAGAATTGTCCAAACTCTACAAGGATTTTGACAGTTTTATTAGTCATACTTCTAGATCCTCCAGTGAGATAGATGAGATAGCTAAGCAAGTCACAAGGACGCTAGGAGTTCAAAATAGACTAACACAAAGGAGCACCTCATTGAAGCAACATTATACTTGCAGAGGAGACCACATGGCTAATGTATGCCCAATGCAAAACTAGAACATGAGAGAACCGAATGCTCCATATTACACTATTGAGAGAAAATACACAAACCACACGGCTCAAGATCGTCCCTACAATAGGTAGACTATTAGACAAACTTATCAGTAACCTTACCAATAGGGTAGGTATCATAATCAATACCAACAACCATATTATAGGCCCCAACAACAATATCAACCTCAATACCAACAATACTATCAGACACCATATAGTCCACAACCAGTCCTAGGAAACCAACCGCCAGCACCTACCAATGTAATCCCAGTTAAGTATGCATTGGTAGAGGAGAACCCTAATAGAGCATTGGTGACGATGACCCCTTTGGTCCTAGAAAGTGATTCTCATGCTCAGAGTTCTGACTACACCAATAAAGATAGTCCATGAGCTTATTACATATAGTCACCTGAGCAAAGTGAGACTTATCCTTATCAATACGAGACACAACCTATGGAACAAAATTGGGAGCCAGAATACTCCAATGTCATGTATACGAATCCTAACCCCATGCCCCTAATGAGACAAACGAGACCACAAGCCCCTAGAGGACCATGTTTTGGATGTAAGGGTGACCATTTCATTCGTGAATGTCCCCACCCACCAACTCCAAAACAAGAACAAATCATAACAACACAAAGCTTTTATTCTGAGTGCGACAAAGACCATCTCCCGAGGGATTGTCCGAGGAACCCCCCTAGTGCACCCAAGGTTATAGCCATTAACGTGGTAGGTTTAGTGGTGGATTCGAGTTCAAGTGGCATTAATGTGGCTCCTATATAGGCACTTACTAGGGCACAAGCCTTACAACAAGCAAAACCAACTGAACAATCAAAGTCAAGTGAATTAGAGTCTCATAAAAGGAAAACAAGAACATGGAAGGATACTAGGGAGAAGGCCAATCGTAAGTGGAACTAAAAAGTTATCCAAACTAGAAGAAAGCCTTAAAGATGCAAAAACAAAAATAAAAGATATTGCATCTCAAAGCCCCTCTCATGCCAAAACTCTATCCACACCACCTCATCATGCCCCACCAATCATTGTAAATAGACCACAACCTGGGTCTGTTCTTGCAGATCCAACCCCAGAAGGCTTGGACATGATGTTCAAGGCATATCAAGCTCGACTTCAAGAAGGGCCAACAACTAGAAACCTGGACAAAAGCTACTATAGCTCAGTGATGAGTAGCACCTCCTTTAATGTCAATCCGGGAAGACGTGAGGATGGTATGAAGACCTCGAGCAAGTGGCAGCATAAGTGCGTGAGTGAGAAGCACACAAACATGCACACACATACATACACACGTGCACACACGGCAAGACAAAGAGTGAGAGGCAATGGAGTTCTTAGATTACTTTCAAAAAAGCTCTTACAAGTTTGTTTCAATTACAATCTACCCCCAAAAATGAGCTCTCTAGCTCCTTTTATAGTTTTTGACTAGCTTTGGCCCTGTTCAGACCTAGTGTCCGGCCTAGTTAAAAATTAGGTTCCAGGGCTTATTTGAGGGCTCAAACGAGATCTAAAAATTACGAAAATTGGCAGGTAGGTACTTCTAAAGCTCCTCAAGCTCAAGGACTCCTTGGCTTGCACAAAATGGAGCTACAAAAATATGAAATGGTATTTACAATGGTGTTTAGTGATGAGAATCACTTTTAATTGGTGTAAGGGTTTTTGAAAAGTTAAAGGGTTGCCTAAGTGCTAGATTTGCGTGAATGCTCATACTTGTTTCTTCATGAGGAAAATTATTGGCCTATTTGCCAGATCTTCGTTGACTCCCTTGTCTGCTTGCGCCTTCTCTCCCTTCTGACTCTCTTCTCTGATTGCCATGCCTCGTTAGTCCTTCAGTTCCTTGTCCGCTGCTAACACCCCCCCCTCTCTCGCGTCTGTCGTCCCTGACAGACCCTTGTTGTGTGGGTTTTTGGATGTAGTACTCGACGACATCTTGCGCTAAGTGATGTTCAGCAATTCTCAATCCTTTGGCCAAATCTGTGAGTAGCGCATCCCAGTCTACCGGCCCGGGAACCTCTGGATGTGGTATACGTAGCTTTTCGGAATGGAGAGCTTGTTCCACTGCAAACAACTACAAGAGATGGGATGGTCTGGGAATGAATATCTCGGAGTGATATTCCCAGAAACCCGTGACAAACATCTCTTCAAACGTTTGTTTGAAGCAGGCCGGTAGATATTTGATGCGAGCGTGCCATGCATACACAACATTAATCGATGGGGTTGTGCTCATGTCGTATACAAGGTCCTGATTACCTTCATTAAATCCTAGTGCTGAGAGATGAGGTTCCTTGACATTTTTGAAGGTCCTGAAGGTGACCAACATAAGTTCGAAAATCTTCAGGCACATCTGAGTCATGATATCAGGTACATTCTTGAAACGGACCCCCCAATGTCGAATCGTCGAAATCATATATCCAATAGTAGGTGGGCCCTTCGGGGGTGCGAAGTACACATAATTGAGCCAGTTCTCACATCCTTTAATCGTCAGCACTGTTTGTGTGTACTCCGGCCATGATCTCCTTCGAAATACAGGGCAATAACATGGGTTATATTTGATGTACAATGGCATGTTGTTCCATGTTCTTACCATTTCTGGGTATGTTTCAAGCAGCCGAATTCGCCACGTGGGTTGGCGAATATGTCCCTGCTTGGCGCTTTCTGGGATGTCGTCAAGTGCAAACTGGGTGGCAGAGGTTGGTTCCCTTGAGGTGTGGTGCTTGATCTCCGCATTATAATCCGCCATGAGGACGCAAAAAGGAACATACAGGTCGTCCGATGGGCCGATCCACCTATGGTGTGAGAGATTCTTAAAATAATCGGATTTTATTACAACCTCTTCCAATTTTGACATCAATGCGATTTGGACTACCACCCTGTCATCATGTGTCGTGGCTACTTTCTCTAACTTTTGCATCCATTCAGGTGCCTCAATTTCAATTGTGTCCATGCCCTGTTCTGTTCGCTTACCTCCGGGTGTTGGCATCGGGACATAGGGATCCTCGAATGTTTCTTCTACTTCAATTGGCACAAGATTGTCAGGCTCGGGCTCTACCAGAGGGGAGGGCTGACGCTCGTATTGCATGACCTTGTTACGTAATTCCTCAAGTTCTGCCCGGAGTTTAGTGACCTCTTCAGATGTATCTTCTGCGGTTGTGATCTTGCTGGGTGATGTCTGTCGGGTGGCCAACTGCCTTAGCAAATCATCTCTCTCTTTCTCTAAAGCGGCATGGGCCTCCATTAGAACTGCATGAGTTTCTAACACCACTTTCATATTCTCAGAGGGAATTGCCTTGAATAGCTCTGGGTCAATTTCCTGTGGGGAACCCTCCATGGCCGCCTCCAGATTTTCTTCGTTCTGTTTCTGTAATCATTTATTCTCCTCTAGCGCTGTAGACATATGCTTGCGTAGGAGGCCCAAGTTCCGTCGAAGCTTCAGGTTTTCCGTGATTTGAGAATGTAGCAGCTCGTCCATGTGTCGTCGTTCTTCATCATCTGCTTGGGGTGGGTTGGCTACTAATTGTGCGTATTGTTCCTGTAATGTTACGTGCTGCTGTTGTAGTAGCTGCTTCTGCTCTTCAAGATCCCTACATCGTGCTTGGAGATCTTCGTGGTTTCGGAAAAGCCTTGTATGTTGGTTGTCAAGGTGTTGGTAGTGTTGCTGAAGTTGGGACATGCATTGATACATATTATTAAATACATTATTAAGAGGAATGGTGGGAGAAATGGTGTTGAATGCATAGGGCAAGGGGAAGGGAAAGGGAAGTGTGGATGCAGTATTAGAGAAGGGTGAGGGGGGAGGTGGGGGAATGGGAGATGGTGGGTAAATGGGGGGTGGGAGAGGTGCAGAGGTGGGTGACACCTCCATGGATTCAAAAGTGGAGGCCGTGGTGGGAGTGACTGTGAACATGGGGATTGTGGTTGCGGTGAGAGTTGTGAACGTGTATAAAGGTGTGTGTAATTGTGAACTCCCAGGAAGTGTGATCGGAGTAGTGGTGTTTACCGTGGCTGTGGTTAGACTTATGTTTTCAGTGGAAATAGAGTAGGTGGGTTGACTGATGGTTTGTGCGTCGGTGTGTGTAGTGGGTTCGGAGGTGGTGACAGTAGAGGTTACAGTGGTAGAGGGAGGTGAATGGGGTGGATGTGGGGGAGAAGGTGGCAAGGGAGGTGATGGAGGTGCACTCGATGTGTGGGCTTCCTCGGTGTCGTGAACAGTGTGTGCTGTGCCAGTGGTTGTGGGGGTGCCTTGTGGTCCTGATCCTAGTACATTCATTCGTTTTCCCGTTCGTGGGGGGCGTCTGCCATATCTTTTCTCTGTCCTTCATGATTGCGCTAGTGCAGTATGCACCGTTTCAGGTACTCCCAAAGCGTCCGATATCATTTCTAGGGTGGCACGATATTGCTCGTCCACACCTTCCTCCTCCAGAATCTGGTTCATGAGGGCTTTACCTGCTGCTAATGATAGCCTGTGTTGCTCTTGGACTCGGTTCATCGTATCGTAGAGCTTCTTTAATGCGTTAGTATAGGCGGGGGCACCTTCCAGTACTTGTAGGGCTTCTTGATCATACTCTTGTTCTTCTGCTTCTGATTGTCCACCCTGTGCCTCCTCATGTGCGTCTTCTTCATCGTCCACATTGACTACGTCCGGATGGCTGGGCTGGGCTTGGTCTGGGGCAGTTTGCTGTCCACCAGCTTGCTCTGCTTCAACTTCCGCATTTACTGCGTCGATGATTCTAGCAACTTCTTCGTCCGTTAGATCCTCTAGGGTGAATCCATGCGGGAATTCCAGATCAGTCGGTACTGGTGGAAACACAAGGTTAGGGCCATCTGTGCTGTGCCTGGGTAACCTGATAGTAAATGGTTGCACTCGTCGGGGAAGTCTTGGGGTTGTTTCAGGCGTTAGGGTTGCACCGCGAGCTTGTGCACAAGGCATCTGGACAGCGCCTCTCATCTTCTTTGAGGGAGGCCCTACAGCTGACAATCTGCGTTGAAACTCCTGTGCTTTGGACCAAATGAGAGCCCTCTGCACCGGTACATCATATGCGAGACATCTGTATACAATTCTTGTAAGTGCACAGCAACCATACAGTACAGACTTTTGCTTCTTATACCATCTCTGATGAGCCATGTGAATCTGGTCAATAATCCAGTGAGGCATGTTGATTGTCAAATCAAAAGCATCCGCCAGGTAGAGGCTAAACCAGATCTTTTTGGGAGGCATCGTGAACCTTTCCTGCGCGGGGAATGCGAAGTGTTGCATGACCATGCGTAAGTGAATGGCGATCGTAGGTGTCATCGCAACCATGTCCTTCAATTTCGTCAGATTCCTGTTCTTCATATTATCTGGAACCATAGTCTCTTTCTCTGTTGGAATATGCATACCTTTCATATCGAGTGCTTCTCTTACCAAGTTGATAGTCAAGCGGAAACACTTCAGCTCGTTGCCCCTTGTGAGTGATGGGAGCACAAAGGAGCTGTATCCTTTCTTGTCTTTGCTGGGAGTGAGAGTACTAATTAAATATGAGCACCTTAGAAAATATGGCTTGGGTAGTTGGAACTTGAAGTAATCATAGAGCCCAGCCTTCTTCCATATCGACTTCAGTCCTTCATTATTCTGTAGCTTTTCAAACTCCCTGGTGAAGAAATGGTATCTGCCCCAACGTCCATTGAATTCTACCTCGGACTCCCACATGTATGTGCCTTCACCCAGAGGTCCAGCAACGTCACTGAACCAGTGTGAGGTTTTGCCCACCGGCATTGTGTGACCCTGTGGAGGATTCTGAATGGGTATGGCATGTAATGCCCGTAATGCCACTGGTCTTTCCTTTAATTCCTCCTCGACCGGAAGGCTTTCGATGTCCACCACTTGGGGGCTGGTGCCTGCCTGGGAGCTAGTTCCTACCGTATCTGCCATTTTACTTCTTGATGCCTGTCTCTGTGAGAATATACAAACATGTGTTAACATTGTACAGGACAAGGGAGGACCGTTGTTGTTCCCATCACAATATTAACATGAGGGTCGGGAGCGAATAATGGGTTAGTAAGTGCTCGGTGCGAGTGTGTGTGCGGTTAGTCGTTCGGTAGACCTAAGAGTTAAGTGGAATGATGTAAAGTGATAGTGATGTGGTTAGTAAGTTATCATGAATTTACAAATGGGGTCTGGGGGTTTGTTACAAGTCTGAGGCTGCCAAATGCAGTGGATAGGTTTTGCTTTTGGTTTCGTAGAGACTCTCGAGAGCTTTATCGGTGTCTCGGTTTGAAAATGAGGCCTTTTAGGGACCCATTTACAAGTGATTATGTGCGTGCGCATGGGCCTTGGTGTGTTCCTGAGTGTTGGAAACGAGTGAATGATGGCTGTGCGAGTGAATGGGTTACACTGTGTAGGTTGTGGCCTCGGAGTAGCCATTTGCGCCCGCAAGCAAGCCTTAGGCACCCAAATTTGTCTTGATTGTGGCCTAACCTTCACCGACTTCTTGGGCACCCAAATAGATTTCACGTTAGCAGGAGAATTTCTGCAAGACTTCTTATTAATGTCGTGTTGTTGGTTACTAATAAGAGACCTAGCCCGTGTAGTTGGCGGGAGTGCAACCGGGTGTTCGCCTTTCCGTACCCACACTTGTTTCACTTGCTGGGACATTTTGCTGCGCAGGTACTTTTGATCTCGGACATAGGTAGTACTCTTCTTCTTCTGCCTTTGATCCACCTTCGGTTGCTGCCTCCTTCTAGCCTTTGGAAAAGAAGGGAGTTCCGTTGCATCCCTGACTCCTTTTTTGCGAATATCATTCCTCTGCAACACATAGTTTTGGACAAGAACAACATGGTCATCTTCATGTGTATTCCTGGAAGGACCAGGAGTCTGTGCCTTTCCTAGTTCCTTGAGTGCTCCATTATCTAATTCTACTGTAACTCGACTATGATTGACCCATACCTGAAGAAGTCCACTTCTTAGGTTTAAGTTGACTGCTTGGTCATAGATCCAGTCTTGACCCAAGACAAGAGGTTCAGTGAGATCCTCATCTTGACACACTAGTACTTTAAATGTCATTGCCTCATCATGAATGTAGAGGGGAAGTTCCACCTCGCCCATGCAAGGGGTTTCCACGCCTCCCAATCCTATGAGATATGCTTCCACAGGATTGACAGTTAACTGCAACTCGTGACAGTAAGACACTCTAACAGCACTAGTGGCTGCCCCTGAGTCAATCAAGGCTCTTAGGGTCCTTGCACTCTTTCCTTGTCCTATATCTAGGGTTATGAAAGGACGTCGATCAATTATTCTATGTGAGCTAGTTCCTGCGACTTCACACATTGCCATATGATATCCTTGATCCTCATAGTCATTTGTTCTAGGCTGATCTCTACCTTGCCTTCGTAGCTTCATCCTTCTGATGCGTTCTAAAGCTTCTGCTTGAGCTTCTTCTCGAATGCGCTTTTCTTCCTCTTTGCATTTTTTAGCAGTGTTGAGTCGGCTAAGCATTTCCTCCGTGAGGGGTTCCTGATACAACTTGACTCTGCAACCGCTAATATAGTTTGGGAGAATATCACCCTCTAACGTGGCTAGTTGTACTGCTCCACTCGTGGAGATCCTATTGATGATCATAGGTCCGTAGCCTCTCTTTTCTAGCTTCCTCGCGTGTTGTTTCAGTGTATAGACTAAGACTAGATCTCCTGCTTTCAAGCCTTTATCCTTCACATGGGCATCGAAGTATGCCTTCTGTCTCTTCTTTGCTGCATATATTCCTGCAGCGGCTCTCAGTCTTGTTTCCCCTAATCGTTCAAGGTCAAAGATCCTAGAGGAGAGCTCATGACCGGTCCATTCGTGCTCTTGTGCTACTTTCAACGTAGGTATTAAGAGATCCAAGGGTAACACTGCGTTTTGGCCAAATACCATCTGAAAGGGGGTGGCTTGGAGTACCGTTTTGTAGGCGACTCGGTATGCCCAAACAGCATGGTACAGCTGTTTGTCCCAATCAGAGCGTTTAGTGTTCACTAATTTTGTCAGTACATTGCATAAGATCTTATTAGTGCTCTCAGCTTGTCCATTAGCTTGAGGGTGATAGGGGGCAGACTTCTTGTGAATTACCAAGAATTCTTGGAGTAGATTTTCAATCACTTCGTTTAAGAAGTGAGTGCCTCTATCACTTACAAGCTCTATAGGTAGCCCATATCTTGTGAACACATTCTCAAACAAGAATTTAGCAGTTGTTTGAGCATCATTCTTTGTCGTAGCCTTTACCTCTACCCACTTAGTTAGATAGTCTGTTGCAACAATGATGTATTCCGCATGAGAACCCTTAGCTGGGGGATTAATAGGACCTACGAAGTCTATTCCCCACTTAGAGAACGCACGTCCACCCATCATAGGTTTTAGTGGCATCTCATCTTTGCGTATAGGATACTGAGTCCTCTGACAGACATCACACCGTTTCACATAGGTATGTGCATCCATGTGAAGGGTAGGCCACCAGAAGCCCGCAAATAGGATTGCCTTGATCACCCGATCTGGTCCAAAGTGTCCTCCTGCTACACCTTGGTGAGCAGTTTCTAAGATCTTAAGATATTCACTTTCATGGACACATAGCCTCAGGTAACCATCTTTACCACGCTTATATAGATTATCACCGATGAGTGAGTAATCCAGGGCTTCTTGTTCTAAACTCCTTTTCCTAGCCAGAGTCATGTCTGGAGGGAATGTGTTTGTCCTCAGAAAGGATACTAGAGGTTCGCTCCAATCTGGCACAATGGATACTTGATAAAGAGTGGCGTGTTCCACTGGTGGTTTAGTGCAACAGATTGGGCATTCCTTGCACAACTTTTGGACATCCGCTTCCATAGTCGGCCAATGCACTCCGAGTCTCTTTAGGGTCTGTAAAGTTCGTTGCTTTGAGTAGTGTTGCTCCAACGCACCTACATGTGCTAATTGCAACCATTTGGCGTACTCATCCTCTTCTACGCAACAAGCCAAGATCCCTTGATCTGTGTGCTTGTACATACTTCCTGCCATGATGTGGTACTTTTGGGCTTTTACAACCTCTCTCTTCCGTGTGTTCACCACTGGATGGTTAGGGCCGTATGTCAATATTGGTACCAATGGCTTAGCCCACTGCGGCACCACTTCCAAATTAAACAAGTAAGCATCAGGAAGGTCATCTGATACTCCTTGTGGGGCTTCTCCCGACGTGAGCCTAGAGAGATGATCTGCTCTTAAATGAGTCCTCCCTTTCCTTACCACAACCTCAAAATCATACTCCATTAGCAAGAGAAACCATCTCACTAATCTTCCTGTATTGCATGGCTTGTTTACGAGATATAGCAATGCTTGATGGTCAGTAAAAAATTTAAACTTGTTTGCAAGCAAATAGTGTCTAAATTTCTTAACTGCATATACCATGCCTAAGCCTTCTCTCTCCGTAGTGGTGTAATTTCGTTCAGCTGCATTCAACTGTCTACTGGCATAGGCAATGGGAAGATCCATATTACCTTCACCAGTAGGTTGTGCAAGCACACATCCAATAGCATAATTGGATGCATCCACATGAACATGGAATGGCTTATTCCAATCTGGTGTGGTCAAGATTGGTGCTGAACACAATCTTCGTTTAAGCTCCTGGAAGGAATTCTCACATTCATCTGTCCACTCAAAGTTAGTCAGAAGTCCGTACATGGGCTTTGCAATGACAGCATACATGTGTATAAATCGTCGGTAATAACCACAATGCCCCATGAAAGCTTGTACTTCCTTGACATTCTTTGGCCTAGGTAGCTCTGCTATGGCTCTCACTTTCTCTTCATCAGTGGATATGCCATTCTTTGACACTATGTGTCCTAGAATCTTGCCTTGCCTGACCATAAAAACACATTTTTCTAGGTTTAGGCAGACTTGATACTCTCTACATTTGTCAAAGATTTGTCTGAGTTCAGGGATATGGGTTTGCCTAATGTTGGAATGAGCACAAAGATCATCAACATAGACCTCTAAGTTCTTCCTCAAGAACTCCTTAAATACATGGCACATTAGTCTCTGGAAGGTAGCTGGTGCGTTGGTAAGCCCAAATGGCATTACTCTAAAAGCAAAAATGCCCCATTCTGTGGCAAAGGCTGTCTTATGCTGATCCTCTGGAGCTATGGCTACTTGATTGTAGCCCGAAAATCCATCAAGGAAGCTGTACACTTCCTTGCCTGCCACTCTTTCTAAGATATGTTCTGTGATGGGAAGCGGATAGTTATCTCGAATCGTGGCCGCATTAACTTTTTTCAAGTTAATGCATACGTGCAGCTTTCCATTCTTCTTGGGCACCACTACGATGGGGGATACCCATTCAGTGTGCTCAATTTCATAGATAAATCCAGCTTCAACCAATCTATCTATCTCCTCTTTGATTTTGGCCGCGTAATTATCGTTATATGTATAGGGTTTTTGCTTCGAGGGTTTGGCATCTGAAGTCATGGGGATGGTGTGTGAGCATATGTCAGGGTCAACACCTTTCAAATCCTTGTAACTCCAAGCGAATACATCTCTGTATTCTCTTAGCAAGGCAATTAACGCATGCTCTTCTTCTTCTGTTAGGTCATGGCCTATGTATGTGCATCTCTCCTCTCCTTCTTCTAGGGCCACTACTATTTTCTTGGTAGTTTCTTTGTTATCATAGGCCTCTCCTGATTGTGCCTCTCGTTTAAGCATTCTAATCATGACTCTCCTGTAGTCTATCTCGTACTTCTTGAAATTTTCTGGGACCTCAAACAAAGATTCTTCCTCTTCTGGTGAGACTTCTCTCTTCTTTCGTTTCTTCCCTTCTTCCTTCGGGGTCACATGTGTTGCTAATCTTACATCATTTGTAAGCTCTCCATGCCTCTGGGGTTGAAATTCTACTTCATGGAAGTATTCCTCATCTGATGCAAAAGGTGGGTCCATGATGATTGACTCGAGATCGGAGTCACTTGCATCCTCAAATGCATCAGGGCTAGGTTCGCATTCTTCTAGAACTGCCTCTCCCATGATTGGCTCTATGGAGAAGACTGAAATGTCATAGCCATCCTCATCACAGTGGGGTGTCCATTGTTCCTCATTGATGGCTACGTCCATGGTTGCTAAAATTTCTGCCCAGCCATGGGGTTCAAATTCCTCGTCAGGAAAGATTACAGGTGCATAGGCTGGGTCTTGAATGGGTCTATGAGTTTCGTTTGCACCTATTTCTCTGGCCTTTTCTCTCTTCTCTTCCTCTACTGCTACTTTGCACATCCATAAGTGGGTGTCTTCATGCATCCATGAGGATCCTGAGCCTATGGAATGCACAGATTCCGTATCATCTTTGGCTCTATGGATGGGATTCCACTGGATAGGAGGTACATCTCTATGAGAGTAATCTTTGAGATTTACTTTGGTTGTAACACCTAAGTGTTGCAGGTACAAAGAATTGGTTCCCCAATCCTGTACCACTTGCAACTGTCGCATAAATGGTCTTCCCAAAATCATCTCATAGGCATGATTTTTGCTGAAGTCACATATGGCAAACGTATGCTCAAACTCGACACCACAAGTGGTGAGAGTTATTCCTTCTAGCAATCCTAAGGGTCTCTCAATATGACCATCGGCCATCTGCAATTTCATTCTCGTTGGCCTGAGTGCTGGCTTGCCCCAACGCTTCCATAGGGAAGTGGTAGCAATTGCAACTCCTGCGCCTGAGTCCAAAATTGCCTTGGTGGTGTACTCCTGGTAGGTGATGGGAAGATAGGTATTACCTTCTTCACCTTCACACATATCTCCTATCTTATCCAAGGGTATTTCTGGCACTGTCCTATGTGATCCTACCTGGGAACATGGTTTTGCAACTTCAGTTACTTGACTGGCTACATATTTCCGCGCTTTTGGTCTATCCTTAGGCAGTTCTTCCAAAGTGAGATCGCGCTGCACCTTCGGGTTCTTTACTACCTCCGTGTTCCTAGGTATGACTGAGTCGTCGTTCCTTACCATGACTGTGGGTGCTCTCATACACGTGGACTTTGCTTCCCATGGGCCTGTGAAGTGGGGTAGCTCTTGTATGGAATTAGACTCAAAGTCCAATCTCTCGTGAGACTGAGTACTCTCATGTTCCCCGTAAATAGATGGGATGTCTTGTGGGAATTGGTCGTGTGCATCATCCACAAGTTCAAAGGGAGGGGCGACTTCACTTTCGTTATCCCATTTGTCTTCTTGAATCTCTCGTAGGAAGTCTGGTGCAAACCGATTCATAGAAGAAGAAGTGTCTGGCTCCGTAGAATTAGGCACATAAGCAACCTGGGAAGGAGGGCTTATTCTATCGTTGGCTCTCTCCTCGTTCTCATAGATGGCTGGAGCACAAGCGTCCTGGGGAAGATTACTTATTCTATTTCTTTTCCGAACAGGCTCATACGCTCCCTGAGAAGGAATGTAGGCAACCTGTGGAGGTACGTAAGCTTTCAAGGGAGGCTCCTCTGCCTTTTGGGGGGAAAGAGAAGGTTCTTGAGGAGGCCCATGGGCTTCCTGAAGAGACTGGCTTATCCGTTCTCTTGCCCTTTCCTTTCTTTGAGGGGCAGGTTCCTTTTCTGATTGTGCAATCAGCTTCTCTATTCTTTCTAACAGTCCATCAAAGTGCAACTGTGTCTTTGCTGAACTAGAGATGTTAAATAGGCAACTGGCCTCAAACATGGTCTGAGCCAATTCCACCATTTTGGCGCAAATTTTGGTTCGTTCTAACTCTAGTTCGGCTCTAGGGTAGCACTTTTCATGATCGGTTATGGTTGGCCCTTCTTGGATTCTGGCCTGATATGCTTTAAGCATCATATTAAGGTCTTCGAGAGTGGGATCTGCTAGGACTGATCCTACTCTAGGGGGTGGTGGGTTTAGGTGAGGCGGGTTGGAAGGTGGCTGGTCGGATGAAGATGGGAATGGTGGTGGCGGAGTCGTGTGAGAGGGAGTTTGAGTTGTGAGTTCAGTTATCCTGGCTTTGGTTTCTCTTATGCTTTCCTCAAGTTCACTCATCTTTTTAGCCCATTGTCTTTTCATTCTTTCCCGACTATCTTTCCAAGATCTAGTCCTTTTCTTGGTTATGCTCTCTGTTTCACTAGCCTTTGGGCCCTTTTCCTGACCTACACCCTGGTTTTGCTGCAGTGCTTGGGCTCTAGTGACTACCTGTACTGGTGCAGTGGAAGTGACACTTCCTGAGGAATCTACAACCAACCCAATCACATTGATGGGAGTGATTTTTGGCATATTATTAGGATTTTTAGGGCAATCTCGTAAGAGATGCTCTTTTCCACAATCTTGGCAAAAGCCTTGGATCGTCACTGACTGAGTTTGTGTAGGTGGAGGTAAGGGACAATCACGAATGAGGTGATCTCCTTGGCATCTGTAGCACGGTCCTCTTGGGAATGGAGGTCTTATTTGCCTAGGTTGAGGCCTAGGGTTGGGGTTTGTATACATGACATTCGTGTAATCTGACTCCCAACCTAGTTCATTTGGCTCTTCATTATAGTAGGACTCACCATGTTCAGGAGACTGCATGTAGTAGGCCTGGGGACTATCAACATGTGTAGAATCAAAGCTATGGTCACTGGGATCACTTTCTAAGATCAATGGGGTTACTGGTACTATGGCCCTATTTAGGTTTTCTTCTGCCGCGGTATACTTTACCGGAATCACATTGGCTGGGGCAGGGGGTTGTTGTGCTAACACAGGTTGAGGCCTTTGTTGAGCTTGATATGGTTGCTGATAAGGTTGCTGTGGCCTGCTATATGGCTGTGGAGGGTACTGGTTCTGATATCTTCCCTGTGGTGGATAGGGTTGAGGGTAAGTTTGCCTAACTGTTTGCTTATTGTAGGGGCAATCTTGAACGGTGTGATTGGTGTACCTTCGTTCTATAGTGCAGTACTGGCTACTAGGATTAACCTGGGGTTGAGCCATAATGGGACATACATTCGTCATGTGGTCGCCGCCACAAGTATAGCACCTTTTCACAGGGGAAAACCTTGGGATTTGTTTGCTAGTTACACCTAATTTCTGAGCTACTTTCTCTGCAAGTTCCTCAATTGATGTGGATTGCGTGGAAGGGAGGCTAGAGGCACTATCTGAATCTTTGTATATCTTGGAAAGCTCTAACTCCTCCCCTAAGTTATCCTCAATGTCAATGCACATGCGTACACACTCTTCTATGGTCCTAGGGTCCTTCAAGTACACATATGATCTTAATTTGGTACTTAGCAATCCATCCAAGAATAAAGCCACTTGCTTGGCTGGTGTGGGTAACTCCGAAACAGGGCATCTTTCAAGATATTGCCTAAATCTCCTTCCTGCAAGTCTCACGGTCTCTTGCGGGGTTTGCTTGAAGCTGTGAATCAACGAGGAGGTATTATGCCTTATGCCACTCTTAGAGAATTCAATAATGAAAGCTTCTAGGAGTTGATCTATGCTCCTGAACTGCCTCTCATTTAGTGGCTGGAACCATGTCAGGGCAGTGTTCCTAAGGGTCAGACCAAAGGCATCGTACTGCGTGAATAGATCCTCCACTTGTTCAGCTCTCAAGACTTGCCTAAACTCAGCCACATGATCGTATGGATCTCCAGTGCCATCGAAGTAGTTCTTCATGGACTTAACTAGCTGAGTCAGTCTCAAAGTCCTTGTGTGCTCTCTAGGTCGTGGTAGAGGGAACTCATCCACATTTCTTTGATTCCTGTGAGCTCTGAGTATCTCAGGTTCTACTCTATTCGTGTCCATCCTCGTTCTTTCTCTACCCACCGGGTTAGCAAAGCTTACTTCTGGTCTATCCCTACTTCTGTCTCTTTGTATTCCATGAGCTTGGGATGTTCCAGCTCCAGGGTGACCATAGGATACACTCGATCTTGGTTGGGGAAAAACGAATTCACCCTTCCAAGTGTAAGCATGCCTATCATGTTCTGTCACCACAAAGATCCTCTCTGAAGCGTGGTCTAAGTAGGTCACTCTGCTTGGGCTATCAGGATCCTTAAACTCATAGATCATGATATTTCCTATATCAGTTGGCTGATTAGATTTATACCTCCAAAAGGCTTCGTCAGTTTCTCGATTGAGGAGTAACTCTATGCTCTTGTTGTCTTGGGGAACCCACTCAGGTGTGATAATCCTAGTGAGAACAGACTTGCCTCGGGGGGTTCTAGGTTCCACACCCATGTTTCCTTGTTCCAAGTCACCTAAGTCCGCTTCTGAGATTACATTTCCAAATTCATCTGTCCTATCTGGGTGACTGGTGACTACGTATATGGTTCCTTCTTTGTCCAGGTATGCACCGTTTTCAAACTTGACAGCTGGGTGCTCTAGTCCTATGGATTGGTCAGGGTTTTTAATCTGGACCACGGATCTTCCTAGGCCGTCCTCATAGATGCTAGCACCTAATCGGTTGGTCCTAAGGTATTCCAACTGAGTTTTGTAAGGGCCTTCTACCCTGTGCAAGTAAGGCACTCCTGAACTTCCCGTAGGTCTGTCCATGCCTTGAGACATCTCTGACTCACTGGTCTCAGAGCTAGGGTAGTACGAGTGGTGGCTCAACTGCTGGGCCCAAGACCTAGCAGTGTGGTTAACACTAGCCTCTGAAGATCTAAGGCTTTGTCTCTCCCTTACTAGATGTCGTCCTGATCTAAGGTTCATATGCCTATCTAAGTAGCCCAATTCTTTGCCCAGAGTACAGCCTCGTTGCTGGTTACTTTATATTAGTCGCTTGGTTCTTTTTTGTTATTTCTCGTGTTTAAGGTCTTGTCTGATATTACGGCGTCAGGAATACTTGAATGTTCTTCGTGCTTTCAGGTTGATCGTTCCACGTTAGGTTCTTTTCCTTTATGTTATCGACAGTACAGAGATTAGGTTTTTTGCTTGAACTTGAGTTTTTAGGTAGTCTTCAACTTGACACCTGCCTATCGTCGCCCTGACTTACTCCTACCTCTCGTCGTTCTTAGCCTAAACTATGAATTGACAGAGGGGGTTAAAAGTTTCCAACCTTTTGCTTCCTGCTTGGTTGCCCTTGAGTGCCCAGGAAGTGTGTTCCCAAGCTTGCACTTACACTTGCTTAGAACGCCTTTTGATGCTCTCAATAGATCTGTAAAAGTTCCAAAGTTAGCTTAAAGATTTAAAGTCCAAAGACAGAACCAATTATTTCCATTCCTGTAGCACAACCACAAACTTGCATAGTGATTTTTAGGAAAACAATTCTAAAGACCCCTGACTTTGATCCCCCTAGGTATGGCCAACTTCAAAATACCCTATCTGAAAATCAACGCATTATCTTCATAAAAAACAGTTGAGGGCGTGTAGTACATGCCACGAGCTTTCCAACAAGCCCTAGAGCTCAAAAATTTGATTTCGTATGAAGAAGTTATGACTGTTCAGGGTTTAGGGGGTTAAGACAGAATTCAATCTGGCTGATAGATCCTAGGAATTTCTCCCAAAACACAAGTGTAGGATCCTCCAATAATGCTAATGGATTGACTATTTTGCCCCAAAAGTATCCCAAAGTTTGAACAAAAGCAAACCCTAATTTTTGGCCGAAAAGCCTGTCAATCGCGATCGACAGGTCTGTCAATCGCGATTGACAGAGGCGTCCGTCGGGGCTGTCAGTCGCGATCGACAGTGTCAATCGCGATCGACAGAGTCGATCGTGGCTGTCAATCGCGATCGACGGTATCAATCGCGATCGACACGTTTTCCAGATTTTTCGCCAAAATTTCAGTCAATCGGGGGCCTATCAGTCGTGATGGACACGTGGCTACGCGTAAAAGTCAATCAGTCGTTAAATTTCAGTCGGTCGCGATCGACGGTGTCAGTCGCGACTGACAGAGGTGTCGGTCGTGGCTATCGATCGCGATCGACGGTATCAATCGCGATTGACAGGGTCCTACGTGGCAGTCAGTCGATCGTGGAGGTCTATCGGTCGCGATTGACAGGGTCTGTCGGTCGCGATTGACAGGGTCTGTCGGTCGCGATTGACAGAGGCTGTCGGTCGCGATTGACAGAAAACCTCGGAATTTTTCTACTATTTTTAATGTTTTAGGATGTGCTCCTTGTGCTTGTTCTAGTGGTGCACTCAATTTTGTAAAAAACCAAAAATTTCTGTCAGTCGCGATCGACAGAAGTCTGCGACCGCGAGACAGTTTCTGAGTTTTTCGTACCTGCGCCGAGTGCTGAGGATGATGATACAGCAAGGTCCTGCAAAAAGCTCAGGAAACATGCAAGAAAACACACACGCAATATCGCTCTCTCGCTCTCTCTCACAAGTGAAATGAGGGAAATGAGGTGGAGATGGTGATATACTCAAAAAACTGAAATTTTCGCGATGATGGAGATGGAGGTGGGAGATGGTGATGATGATGATGGTGATGAAGATGGTGAGGAAGGTAAAAGAAAATCGATGAGAGTGAAGAAAATACCTACAACTCCAACGCGTCAACTCTACGTCTTACCATCACACGCTCGTCCTCAAAGCTCGATCCCCGGCAACGGCGCCAAAATTTGGTGTAGCTCAGTGATGAGTAGCACCTCCTTTAATGTCAATCCGGGAAGACGTGATGAAGACCTCGAGCAAGTGGCAGCATAAGTGCGTGAGTGAGAAGCACACAAACATGCACACACATACACACACACGCGCACACACGGCAAGACAAAGAGTGAGAGTCAATGGAGTTCTTAGATTACTTTCAAGAAAGCTCTTACAAGTTTGTTTCAATTACAATCTACCCCCAAAAATGAGCTCTCTAGCTCCTTTTATAGTTTTTGACTAGCTTTGGCCCTGTTCAGACCTAGTGTCCGGCCTAGTTAAAAATTAGGTTCCAGGGCTTATTTGAGGGCTCAAACGAGATCTAAAAATTACGAAAATTGGCAGGTAGGTACTTCTAAAGCTCCTCAAGCTCAAGGACTCCTTGGCTTGCACAAAATGGAGCTACAAAAATATGAAATGGTATTTACAATGGTGTTTAGTGATGAGAATCACTTTTAATTGGTGTAAGGGTTTTTGAAAAGTTAAAGGGTTGCCTAAGTGCTAGATTTGCGTGAATGCTCATACTTGCTTCTTCATGAGGAAAATTATTGACCTATTTGCCAGATCTTCGTTGACTCCCTTGTCTGCTTGCGCCTTCTCTCCCTTCTGACTCTCTTCTCTGATTGCCATGCCTCGTTAGTCCTTCAGTTCCTTGTCCGTTGCTAACAGCTACCCTAGAGAAGAATTAGAGATTGAATGGACAAAAATGTGCATAAAAATGGTAGAACTAGCTCAAGCTATGCTCGAGCCCAATCAATTGTTCAATCAAACAAATTCCATCAAACCAAGTTTGCATTTCAAGGGCTTATTAGAAAGATTAGAGCAGTTCATAAACAAACTGCAGGTTTCTTTACCTCCATAGGCTCAACCAGTTGTTGAAAGAGAAAGCTCACCACCAATGAAAGTTTATGTTCCTGATTCCATGGATGATGGAATACCTCTTTCAATTGAAGAGTACTCTTAAGAGTTCTTGCGGGAAATACAAGAAGGAAATGGGCCAAGGAGAAGGGTAATCCCCCTCCTATTCCTAAAATTGATGATCTTCATGATCAATTTCCCCAAGACATTCCATCTATTTACAGAGACCAAGAAGAGCAACAAGAAGATGAAAGGTTAGATTTTGAATCTAATTCTTTACAAGAGTTGCACAATTCATAGGCCCATGGGAATCGGAATCTCTTTAGATAAGAGCCCCCACAATATTTGTAAGAAATGAAGACTTATTGGTTCTAAGAAACACTAAAGTTATGAAGAACACTAAGGTGCAGTGTCATCTCACCTTAGAAGAGCTGCTCAAAGTAAAACTTGAGCTATGGAAACATGTGACAAATCAGGTTCCAGAACTTGGTTCTAATACTTCAAAAGCAGGCTCTAAGCAGAAAGTTTTAGAGATACCTCTAGACAGAATAGGAGACATGAGTGAAGGTGAAGAAGGTAATACTTATCTTCCAATCACCTACCAAGGTTAGACAACCAGAGCTATCTTAGATTCAGGTGCTAGTGTTGCAATTGCAACCACTTCCTTGTGGAAGCAATGGGGAAAACCTGCATTAAGAGCAACTAGAATGAAACTTCAAATGGCTGATGACCATGTTGAAATATCTCTAGGATTGCTAGAAGGGATAACTCAAACCACTTGTGGTGTAGAGTTTGAACACACCTTTGCTATATATGACTTTGGCAAAAATAACGTCTATGAAATGATCCTAAGAAGGCCCTTCCTATGACAACTACAAATATTACAAGATAGGGGAACTAACTCCTTGCACTTGCAACACTCAAGGGTCACAACCAAGGTCAATCTAAAAGATTTTACCTTCAGAGATGTACCACCCCTACAATGGAATCCTATCCACAAGGCACAAGAAGATTCAATCTCTATGCATTATGAAAGTTCTTCTGATCAATCTTGGATGCATGGAGATACTCACTTGTCGATGTGCAAGGTTGCAGAGGAAGAGAAAGATTCCTAACATCAAGAGAAGACATACCTTCTCAAAGTGACAGACCTCTTAGAGACTCAACCTACACATCGATGATCTTCTAGAAGAGGAATTTGAGCCTCACGATTGGACTGAAAATATGAGACATCATGGACATTGCAGTCAATGAAGAACAGTGGACACCTCATTGTGATGAGGAGGAGGGTTATGATATCTCTGTGTTCATGTGTGAACCATTGCTAGAGGAGTGTGACTCTAATGATGTCATAGAAGAAGAATAAGATGACGATGATCTAGATTCCATTGTGATGGATACTTACTTTGACTCAGAGGAACACTATCTAGAAAATGTAGGAGTATTTACCCAAAAAGAAGAAGAACCTATCCCGAGCATTAAAACTATACATTCAATGGAGTGAAAGTGAAGGTAGTCAAAAGAAAAAGAAAAGAAAACCATGAAACACATATTTGAAGGATCTAGAGGACATCAAGGTTCCAAAATCAGTATCTAAAAAGCAATCCTCGGGTAACAGGTGCTCAAAATTAACATTGACAACCTCTTTTGAGCAACAAGCGATTTTTGGAAGCACGCAAATACACCATCAAGATAGAATCAAGGAAGACATACATACAAAGCGACCAAAACTTGCAAAGGATAGTTGTGACAAAATGAAGAACAAAGCAACCGACCAAGCTACATTTACAAGTCAAATTCTCAAAAGAAATTCCTATAAAAATAGTGATTTTTATCACTAAAAATCATTGTAAATATCATTTAAAAAATTTTCAACTCCATTTTCTTCAAGCCGAGGAGTCCTCAAGCTTGAGAGTATTAGAACTACCTACATACCAATTTTCAGAATTTTTAGACTCGGTTTAAGCCCTCAAATAAGCCTTGGAACCTAATTTTTAACTAGATCGGACACTAGGTCTGAACATGGCCAAAAACTACTAAAAAAACTACAACAAGAGCTAGAGAGCTCATTTTTGAGGTTGTCTTATTAGAGTTTGAAGCTTTGTAAGAGATTTCTTTTGTAAACAAAGACCTTCCATTGTTCCACTCTTTGCTCTTACCTTGTGTGCATGTGTGTGCATACTTATGTGCTTCTCACTCATGCACTTGTGCCTTCACTTGCTCATGGTCTTCATACCAATCCTCATGTCTTCATGGATTGACATTTATGAGGTTGATCCCCTCACATTGGTACGTACCATTGTGCTAGAGTGACACTATATAAGGAGGGCTTGGGAACATAGATCTTCACTCTTACCAATGCCAATCTTCCGAGCTCTAGGGGTCACGATCTTCAAATAAGTGCTTAACAAGTTTAGTTCCTCTTCTTATCTAGCTCTTGTTCTAGTCTTGTCTCTTCTAGTTTGTAGACAACTACTCTTGTCATCTTGTAATCTCGTAGTATGAGATCCTACCCATTGTATCTTGTATCTAGTTTATCTCCATCAAATGAGTTCTTGTAATTTTGATATGCTATTTCACACCTAAGATCTTAGGTTGTGGAATCTCCTATGTCTTGTCTAGTCTAGCTTTTCATGCATATCACTCCTAGGTTATGGGGCTCCTTATGTTAGTTTGTATATTCTTGTATTACTTTCCCTATGCAGATAATCTTGCAATCAAAAACATATTTTCGAAATCTTGTCTTGTTATAGTTAGAGGCTACAGTCTAGTGCTCCCATGACACAATGTGTCTTAGGATTTGCCAAATTTTATAGGATATTTATCAAAGAGAACTTTAAGATTGTATCATCTCTTATCAACCTTACATGTAACACAAAGTTCGCGTTGATGAAAAAAGTAGAAATACTTTTTAGAACCTAAAACAACATTCATTCCTACACCGATTCTAGTTCATTATGATCTTATCAAACTTTTCTTCTTGGAGCTAGGTGCATCTAAATTTGCTTTGGGAGACATTTTGTCTAAACATGGAAATGATGGGAACTTAAATCCAATTTATTTTTGTTCAAGGAAACAATCCCTTTAGAATAAAGTATGAAGTCCATGGTAAGGAATTTCTTGAATCAATGGATACTTTTTATACCTGACGTCACATTTAGAAGCATCAACCAATAAAGTTATTATGTGCACATGTCAAAAAAAATTAGATTACTTTGTGAATACCTACATTATCAAGAGAAGACAGTGTTAATGGGATAACTTTTTATCTAGATTTGTCTTTGTCATCATATATCATGTAGGACATTAGCAATGTCAATCAGTTTGCTTGTCAACAAGAGCTTACCTTGCACAAGGAAAGAGGAAGAAACTTTTGATCAATAAGATAGTGTACTCCTCAAGGAACAACATCTCCATATAAGCATAAATCCTCTCAAGTTGTTGAGAAGATCCAACTTTTATTCATCTAGCTCGTGATCCTCTAGCACATGACGAGTTATTTTGTACTATCAAGCATACTACTAAAGAAGGTGAAGTTTATAAACTAAATGAGTTCCAAGAAAATAATGAACTATTACATTACAAGAACCTAAAGTATGTCCCTTGAAGAAAACCTAGAATCCAAGTACTCTAATAATACCATGATAGTCTTTTAGCATGTTATTATGTAGTGAATAAGTCAATAGAACTTATATAAGGAGGTTTTTGGTGGAATCAAATGTGGAAAGAAGTCAAAGGATACATCTGGACTTTGTGGTACTTGCAATAGATCTAAGGTACCTCGACGTAAGCCTCAGGGTCTTATGCAACTTCTACCCATCCCAACATGACCATGGTTTTCTGTCTTTGGATTTCATCATACACCTACCAAACTCAAAAAAGTATGATATCATTCTTGTTTCGTAGTGGATATATTCACAAAGATGAAAACGAAGGCAATCACTGTTCGTATGTTTAGGCTACATGGATTACTTGATGATATTGTGAGTGATCGAGGCCCACAATTCATATTCGGCTTTTGGGAGAGTCTTTACAAACTCCTTGGTTATCAAGTGAAATGATCCATAACCAATCATGCACATATTGATAGTTTGATACTATCCAATGCACTTGTGAGCATATTAGCCACTTGATCCTTTGTACCTATATGTGTATGGACACCTCATTTTCTACAACTTTCTCTCTTACAAAGTGATAGTGTAATTCTATATGTTTGGTCCTTGAAGGAAAGATAGGGTTGGATGTAAGGTGTACACTGTTGGAACAAACCAATCACAAATTGATGATTATAAAGATCTTGAATCAAGCGTATGATCAGATTGAAGTGGAAGAAAACACTTGATAGAGTGAAGAGATCTCAGAAGTGAAGTATGTATACATATGTACACTATAGGTGGAAATTCTTGTAATCTGAGTATAGATAATCCTTAGGATGATAAGGAGTAATGTAATAGACGTAGGATAAGTCTAAAACTATATGTGTATAAGTCAATGATGTAAAGAAATATGTGTGAGAGTCATTTTGAAGACAAGTGTCTTAGAGAGATGTGTAGAGAGTTTTACTCAGGAAATTAGCGACGGGTTTTTCTCTGAGTTCTCTCAGTCTGATCATGTGGATCAGAAATCCTTTTGTACACATCTAATCTGAAAGCTAATGAAGCTATGTTAAGAATTTTATGATCTAATTTCTTTCCTACTGTGAGAATGATCAATAGGAACATTTGTATGTAGAATCTGCAGACAGACTTTTAAAAGTTGCACACTTTTCCGTGTTCAGAATTTTATGATCTAATTTCTTTCCTACTGTGAGAATGATCAATAGGAACATTTGTATGTAGAATCTGCAGACAGACTTTTAAAAGTTGCACACTTGAAAATGAAACTTGGGAATTGGTGCCAAGACCAAAGAATCAGAAAGTCATTGGATGTAAGTGGGTGTATAAAACAGATACAAGGCTAGACTTGTGGTCAAAGGTTATGCCCAAAATTATGGGGTAGATTATGATGAAACCTTTAGTCCTGTTGCTAAGATGTCTACAATTAGATCATTGATTGCTATTGCAGCTTGTAAAGGATGGAAGTTATCACAATTAGATGTGAAGAATGCATTTCTAAATGGATACATTGCAGATGAAGTATACATGGAGCAACCAGAAGGTTTCATGGATTCAATTGGATCAGATTATGTGTGTAAGCTCAAGAGAGCTTTGTATGGGTTGAAGCAGGCTCCAAGAGCATGGAATTACAGGCTTGTCAAGTTCTTGAATGATTGTGGATTTCAAGCATCAAAGGCAGATAGTAGCTTGCTAGTAAAGGCAAGTGAAAATGGATACATATACATGTGTATTTATGTTGATGATATTATTGTCACAAGTACAGATGCTCAAGGAATCAATGAACTTAAGAAACAAATAGAGAAGGAGTTTAAGATAAGTGATTTGGGAAACTTATCTTATTTCTTAGGAATGCAGATTGTGTATACTCAACATGGAGTATATGTTACACAAGAGAGGTACTTGAAGAATCTTCTGGTCAAGTTTAACATGGAGGATTGCAAGCCTTCAAGCACACCATTGGAGGTAAATCATAAGTTGAGCAGGTATGGAGGTGAAGAATTTAATGACATGAAGAAATATCAGAGTTTGGTAGGTAGTTTAATCTATGCTACCTTGATAAGGCCAGATTTATCATATGCAGTAGGTGTATTATCACAATTTATGCATTGTCCAAAGAAGACTCATTGGATTGCAACTCAAAGGGTACTCAAATATATCAAAGGAACCCTAAGTGAAGGTCTGTATTATGGATTTACTTCTGACACAAGAATCAGAGTGTTTAGTGATGCAGATTGGGCAGGTGATTTAGATGATAGAAGATCCACTTATGAGTATCTCTATTATATTGGAGATAAACTAGTTTCTTGGTGTTCAAAGAAGCAACATATAGTTGCTTTGTCATCCACAGAAGCTGAGTATAAAGGAATGGTAGAGGCTGCAAAAGAAGTAATATGGTTAAAGACCTTGTTGAAGAGTTTTGGAACTGATCAGAGTACTCCAATTATTTTTGGAGACAATATGAGTTCTTTGTATTTGGCAGCTAACCCTGTTTTTCATGCCAGGATTAAGCATATAGAAATTCAATATCATTTCTTGAGAGAAAAGGTACTTGATAAAGAGATTGAAGTGATATATACTTCAACAAAAGAACAAGTTGCACATATGATGACAAAAATCTTGGATGGACCTAAGTTACAAAGATTCAAAGAGATGGCAGGAGTGAAGAAGAATGGAATAATCACAATCAGTGATTGAGGGGGAGCTTTTGGAAGAAACCAATCACAAATTGATGATTATAAAGATCTTGAATCAAGCTTATGATCAGATTGAAGTGGAAGAAAACACTTGAGAGAGTGAAGAGATCTCAGAAGTGAAGTATGTATACATATGTACACTATAGGTGGAAATTCTTGTAATCTGAGTATAGATAATCCTTAGGATGATAAGGAGTAATGTAATAGACGCGGGATAAGTCAAAAACTATATGTATATAAGTCAATGATGTAAAGAAATATGTGTGAGAGTCATTTTGAAGGCAAGTGTCTTAGAGAGATGTGTAGAGAGTTTTACTCAGGAAATTAGTGACGGGCTTTTCTCTGAGTTCTCTCAATCTGATCATGTGGATCAGAAATCCTTTTGTACACATCTAATCTGAAAGCTAATGGAGCTATGTTCAGAATTTTATGATCTAATTTCTTTCCTACTGTGAGAATGATCAATAGGAACATTTGTATGTAGAATCTGCAGACAGACTTCTAAAAGTCGCGCACTTTTCCGTGTCAATGTTTTGCTTACATCTCAGTGCATAGTGTAAAGTTTTGAATGAGTGAGCATTCAAAATCTAAGTTAGAAGGTAAGGAAGCTATGGTTAAAAGCATTTAGCAAAACGAGATTTGCGTTGTGAGAAATCAACTTAAGAAGTTGACCATGTCAAAGTCGCCATTCTTGGAAGATAGTTTTTGACATACCTTTGATCTTAAGGATCAAATCAAAGGTTTAATGATTCTTTTGGAGAATCAATGGCTGATATGATTGCGCAAAGGTAGTGTGAAGACTTGCGCATCATTAGTTTGAAGATATCTGAAGATGTGTGCAGGTATTGAAGTCAATTTCTGAAGCAGAATTCTTGAAGAAGGAAAATTCTCACTCAGAGAATTGTTCATGAATGATTTGGCATATCAAAGTAACATTTGTGTAAAGTTTGGTCTATAATTGATATAGATGTGTTCTTAGATCAGTATAGATCAAGCATTTGGAGATTAAGAGGTCTCCAACATACACTACTTAGATTATCACACATGATGGGAAATTTTTGCATCCGATTACCTTCATTCCTTTCTTTTTTGACATTAGTGTCCATGTCTTGTTATCCTCCAGTGCAACCATTTCTTCCTTCATAGATTCATTCCACTCTTTATACTTGTAAGCATCTTTATATGTGATTAGCTTCTTATCTTGGACTACTTTGCTCATGTATGCTGCATGTTTAGCCATGAAAGAGTCAAAAGTTAATATATCAACATGGTACTTTTCTCTTGTGAATTTCTTTCTTCTCCTTTATGAGGTTTACAAATCCTTTGCCTTACAAATCTAATCTTTGCCTTTGATGTTTCCTCTTCATGTCGTTCATCTTCAATTTGCAATTCCATTTCAATTTCATTTCCATTATCATCGAGTTCTACTATCTTTTATTGATTTTAGTTGCTCTTTACTCTCCCCCTCTATGGTGAGGTGATATTGAATCCACATTCAAAACTTGAACTTCTAGGTCCACTAAGTCCATGTTTTCATGTTCCTCTCTATAAATTTGTGTTGCTTCATCCATGTCTTCTACTTGTGCATGCTGCATGCTGCACAAGTTGTGTAGCATGCAACATACAATGTCTTTTAGTTGTGCATGCTGCATACAATGTCATTGAGTATGTCCCTGAGTTTGGTGCTCTATTCACAAAGTAAAAAACTATTATAACTTCATCAGCCCAACAACAATTTGGTTCATTTCATTCATCATTGAGCTTTCCATCTTTGCGTTATATATGTTCTTCCTCTCTACTACCCCCTGACTTCTTTAGACAAAAAATAATTAGAGAATTATTAGGAAAAGTAATCACCCCCTCCATCTGACCTCCAAACCTTCACATACCTATATGCCTCCCTTTCTACACATATCTTGAATTGTTTGAAACAATTGAAGACATATGATTTATTCTTTGTACAATATATTCAAGTCATCCTCATGCAATCATCAATGAATGCAGAAAAATACTTATTAAATCCCAATGATAATTCCTTTTTTGGATCCCAAACATATGTATGGATGAGCTCCAAGGGATAATTTCTTATGTGCATATTACTTTTGGATGCTATTATAGTTTGATTTCGTAATTCACAAGCCTCACACGTGTGTCATGTTTTGATTAGACAAAAAATAATTAGAGAATTATTAGGAAAAGTAATCACCCCCTCCATCTGACCTCCAAACCTTCACATACCTATATGCCTCCCTTTCTACACATATCTTGAATTGTTTGAAACAATTGAAGACATATGATTTATTCTTTGTACAATATATTCAAGTCATCTTCATGCAATCATCAATGAATGCAGAAAAATACTTATTAAATCCCAATGATAATTCCTTTTTTGGATCCCAAACATATGTATGGATGAGCTCCAAGGGATAATTTCTTATGTGCATATTACTTTTGGATGCTATTATAGTTTGATTTCGTAATTCACAAGCCTCACACGTGTGTCATGTTTTGAGAGTGGAAGTCTAGTAGCCCTTCCACAATGCCCTTCTTCTACATGTCTTTCATCCTTTGCACATTTATGTGACCTATCCTTTTATGCTCATAGATCCAAGATCTCAATAAGCCTAAATCCAAAATGAAGATATGATGTATAAGGTTTACATACAATTCCAATAGTCTTCCTTGCTTATTTCCCTTCATCAATAATTTGTAATCCTCATTAGGGTTCTCCACAAAACAACCTTTTTCATTGAACTTGACTTGATATCATCTTTCAACCATTTTCCCAAGTGATACGAGGTTCTTGGTTATGGTCCATGCATGAGGTTAATCTTTGAGGCAACTACTCTTTTGATTTGTATCCAACACCACATCTCGTGTGTGCATTTTGATGAGAGGTTTCATACCTTGTATCCACATGTCCTCTTGAATTAGGCTCATGTAAATTAATGAACCAATCCTTGTTGTAGCTCATGTGTTGCATACATCCAATATCCATATGCCAAATGTTGTCTAATTTCTACCTTTTCTCACTCATATTCTTCATTGATGATAGGTTTTCACAATTAGAACTCGATGTAGCATTAGCATAGTTACCTTGCCCTCTATAATATGAACCATACATTTAATTTTATGTTTGGTTTGCTGCTAGATAAACATCTCTTACAAAGTGGCCAGGCTTTCCACACACATAACACCCATGTCCACTATTGTTTCCTCTTGAATAGCCTCATCTAGATCCTCTTCCCCTTTCTCTACCTCTTCCTTTTTGTGATGAGTCTCCATGGATTTGCTCTTGATTTTTAGATGATTTTTTTTCCTTGGCAAAAAATTCCTCTTCCTTGATTGGGTTTCTTCTTCTTCCTTTGCCTTTTGAGTTACATACATACACTGCTTGGGCTTGATTTCCCTTCTAGTTCCCACCTCTTATGTTAATTTCTTTTGTAACCATTAGTGCTAATAGTTTCTAAAAGTATAGTAGAGTCCCCCTTACATATATTGAGGTAGTGAAAGCTTCCCAATTTTCATTGTCTCTCAAACCATTCTAATCCAAGAGCATCAACAAGTTCTTTGATCTTCAATATGTATTCGTTTATTGAAATAGTCCCCATCTTCCTAAGATCATTTAGCTCATCATTGAGTTGTTATTTCCTTGCTCTGGTACTCATGGAGTAAAAACTTTCAAGTCTCTCACATACCTTCCTACTTGTATGGAAATCTTGGATGTGATTGGCTATGTTTTGAGGGAGGATAGGTACTGTTAGACTCAATAAATGATGAGTAGGAGATGGTTGAACCACACCCTAAGAGAGAGGATTAGGAACTCAAACCATGGCTTTTAGGGCAAGTGATTAGCCCATCATACTCCTAGCAAGTAGGTCATGAGTTCAATTCCCATAATTACCGTTCACGATATCTTCTAAAATGGGAAAATTTTTTGCTGCCGAAATAGAGGAGAGAGAAGAATGCCCACGTGGAGAAGACAATAGGAAAATGATTTTCCAAGAACTTCATAGATCCTCAACATTGGGGAGAACGCTCATGGACTCACCAAGGTCTCCATGAAAGCTCTAGCTATGATACCAATGTAAGAGGCTAAGGTTTACAACGACCATGTGCTAGAGAGATGACTCACCTCCCAAACATATGCATCTATATATAGATTTCTCCAAGGATTGCTTCTAGTTAACTAAAGTGGATGCTTCTAGAAGGCTCTAGAGTTCTTTGGGCAAAATACTCTCCCCATGTACCCCATTGGGGTTGAACCCAAGACCTCTTCCTTCACACCCTAAGCACATGACTGCTACATAAGTCTAGTCTCGAGATCTTGTTCATACAGGCGGGTGACCAAAGGGTGTTCAATTTTAGATCTATCTGAACCAGTCGGACCCTTAGATCATAGACTTACTTTATTATGGATAGAAATATCTTATCTCTCTCATTCGATTTCCTAAATGACCTTAAATCCTCATGGGTAGGATGCTCACAAACGTCTATCTTTAGCTCTATTTACTCAACAATCCCCATAATGCTTTGCTCATGAGAAATCTCAAGATGCTAAATCTCCAAGGCTAATAGTTTTCCTCATCTAGCTTCTCAATCAGTGTGCTAAACTCTAGCATTCTTTTCTTGATTTTTAGTGACTCCCTAAACCTCCTCCTTGAGGTTTTTATGATATTAAATTATGAGTAATTGGGTTTTGGAATAACTTCTCCTTGAGGAAAACTTGATTGTATGCTCCATTTGCTTCAAATGCAGGTCCCCCTTGATATATGTTCAACTTTTCTAAGTCTTCAATAGCTCCAAATGTTGTATGATGTGATTGATGTCTTCGTTGAGTCTCAAATGCATGGTGATCTCGATTTTGATCTCACACCATTTTTGGGAGTGATGAAAACAACTCTTTATGTAGTTAGAAGTAGATGTGACCATCATAGGCTATGGTGACATACCTCTTCATATTAAATCTCAATTTTCATAGAATTTTATGTAGAATGTTTTTATGAAACTTGGCATGCATATATTGAAACATAAAATATCCCAAAAACAAGCTATTTTAGTTACATTAACCTCCTAGATACAAAGAATTGATTTGATCAAGATGTTGGAGTGAGACATCTATAGAAGCATGCAAATAGCACAAGGAAGAAGAAGAAGAAGAAGCTTGGAGCACAACACACAATACTGAATGTATTACCAATAGAATGTACAAAGATAAGTAACCCATTAGGGCTATAGGTGTATATACAAGCTAGGGGAAAAAAACTCCTAAAGAGGAAAAAAAGTGCCCCAGCAGTCCTAGTGTGTTCACACACATCACTACCTAAACATATCAACAAATCCCCCCTGGGAGTGAGGCAATGAACAAGGAGCTTGCACTCATGTATAAGGAAGTGCCAAGCTATGCCTAAAGCTTTGCGGAAAGCTTCAAATTTCTCTCTAGGTAGAGCCTTCATGAAAAAGTCTGCAATGTTCTCCTACGTGGGCACATATGCCAAGCTGATCTCTCCAACATAGAACCTCTCCCTGACATAATGATAATGCACCTCAATGTGCTTAGTGCGAGCATGGAACATTGGGTTCCTCACAACTGCCAATGCACTCTAACTATCAATGAAGATGGTGGTGGCAGAAGACTGACAACACCCAAATCATCCATAAGGCATCTGAGACACACACACTCAACAGTCACGATGAAAGCTACCCACACACACTCAATAGTCACTTGTGCAGACTATTCTGAAAGGTCTTCTAGATTCATAATAGAGTTTTGCTTCTACTCTTTGACCGATGATGAAAGGAAATCCAAATGCCTTAACATTTGAGGAGTTAATCTCTGTTCTATTGTACTTTCTTGGCTAGTCAGAAGGGAAAAGGTAAATGGAGCTCATCTATTGGCAAGCAAAAATTTGCTAATTCTACACAATGATCATTTCATAAACAATTATCCAAAATTGGTTGCAAAAGAGGCAAAGAAAAAAGAGGTTGGAATGGTTGTTGTAGAGGCATCTACACGCAAATCAAAGTTTGCAAGTCTTGTGTAGAATGAAGAATGGGTATTTACTATTGTTTGTAGTTATGAACCATCTTCTCGTGAACAATGTATGTCTGTAGTAGACTCAGATGTTTGGTACTTTGATAGTGGGAAAACCAAACATATTACCTTGCAACACAACTTCTTCACTTCACTTGAGCCTACCCCTACAGGCAATACTGTCACATGTGCTAACAACTCCTCTTATCCTGTCACGGGAGTTGGTAAGGTCATTCTAACTATTGCTGATGGTAGTTCTTTTACATTGTTGGATGCTTTATTTGTGCCAAGGAGCAATAAAAATTTGCTATTAGTTTCAACATTAGCCAAGATCGGCTTGGTTGTGAAATTTCTTGATGATAGATGTATAGTTCATGATCTGTCAAATGGCAACATCATTATTGATTTTAGCATTTGATGTTGTGGGTTGTATAAGCTCATAGATTATGCAAAATTTGTGAATTAGTCAGCATGTGCGGTTCAAGATTCTCAGGCTATGTCATATGCAAAGCTTTGTCATGCATGCTTTGGTCATTTGAATTTTGCTAGTTTGCTAGGCCTACATAAATGGTGTCCTCTTTGCCCAAACTTGAGGCACGAGGTAAACATGTCTATGAAGGTTTTACTTTTGGAAAAATGCAAAAAATATTCCTCCTTTCTAAAAGTTGGTTCAATACGAGCTACTCAGAAATTGCAACTTGTTCACAGTGATGTTTCTGGTCCAATGCAAACACCTACTTTTGGGAACTACCTTTACTTCATGACTTTCATTGATAATTTTTCCATGCATGCATGGGTATATCCATTGAAAGCAAAGCCCGAATAATTTATGTGCTTCAAATAGTTTATGGTTTTGGTTGAAAATATGTTTGCATGTAAAATGGGCACCCTCCATTCCGATTGAGGGGGAGAATTATATCTTCTAATTTTAATGCATTTCTCGTGGAATATGGGATAAAAGATTAGTGTACAGTGTGGCATACACCTCAACAAAATGGAGTTGCAGGAAGGAAGAACAAGTCACTCATGGAGATGGCAATGTGTATGGTCAAGAGTAAGGGTTTACCACATAGTTTTTGGCTTGAGGCTATTATGTATGCAACATATGTACTTAACAAGTGTCCCACTAAAGCATTGCATTCTATCACTCCATATGAGGCTTGGCATGGTTGCAAGCCATACGATGCTCATCTGCATGTCTTTGGTTGTCTGACGTATGCATTAGTGCCTAAACAACAACATAAGAAATTGGATGATGGGTACAGTTTTGAAAGCAAAGGCTACTGTCTGTATCATCCACAAAATAAACACATTTGGGTTAGATGATGTTGTTTTTGTGGAAGATACAATTCAAACATTATTTTCATGTGCTAAGGAGACATTATTTAGCTCCAAAGTTGTGTATAATAGTTTGCTACCTCTTTTTATGGGTGGATAATCTAGTGCTGGTCCAAATGAGGTGATTTCTTAGCCTTTACAAGTTCCACATGATGATGCAGATCATTCCGTTTTTGATGTAGATTTACATGATGCACTTGTTGATGATAGGTCTAATATAGAGGAGGCAAGAACTATGCCTAAATGGCTGGTGCATACTTTGAAAGATAGCAAAGTAGATGCACCTCTCTTATGTCATACTTGTTTAGGATCTCATAGTGCTTCTTTTGCATCAGATTGCTATGCTACCTATATTCTTTGCAATGAGAGTGAGCCTCTTTCTTTTGATGAAGCACAAAATAAAAAAAAATTGGATGGGTGCTATGCAATCAGAATATGATACTATGAAAAATGGTACTTGGTCTTTATGTGACTTGCCTCCTGGCAAGAAGGCCATTGGCAGTAAGTGGGGCATACAAGCTGAAGCGTAAGCCTGATGGGATAGTTGATAGGTATAAAACTAGGCTTGTTGCAAAAGGTTATGCTCAAGAAAGAGGCATTGATTTTGATGAGACCTTTGCTCCCACATACCAGATGACTATTGTTCATAGCAGTTGTGCACTTGCCACTCATCATGTTTGGAATGTACATCAGTTGGACATTAAAGCTACATTTGTGAATGGTGACTTATATGAAGAAGTGTATGTTTTTTAGCCTTGTGATTTTGTGTAGAAAGGGCATGAAAACAAAGTGCGCAAGTTGAAAAAGGCATTATATGGTTTGAAGCAAGCACCACATGCTTGGTATGGAAAGATACATGCCTACTTGATTGCACATGGTTTTGAGAATAGTCCAACTGAGAAGACCTTATATGTTCAGCGTGCAAGTGATGTGCTTCTGATTATTGCTATCTATGTTGATGACATGTTGTTCTTTGGACCTAATGAGAAGCATAGTGTTGATTTTAAGGTTGATTTGCATGCCTTATTTGAGATGTCAGACTTGGGGCATTTGCATCATTATTTGGGAATTTAGTTTATGCAAGTTAATGCAAATTAACTTACTTTCAAACAAAATATATTAACACATTATTGCAATGTTTTGGCCTTCAAGACTACAAACCTATTGCCACTCCTATGGAAACAAGCTTACGGTTGAGTCTTCATAATGCTGGAGATGCATTTGATGCTATTCTCTATTAGCAGGCTATTGGATGCTTGATTTACTTATGCATTTCTTAGCCGGATATTCATTTTGTTGTCTCATAGATGAGAAATTTTATGCGTTGCCCAGGTGATTTTACTCGGATTGTTTTATCCCAAGGGGGGATCACTACTGCCGGATTTACATGATTTTTTTGACTCTAACTAGGTTGGTTTCTATGATGCTCTTGTTTCCACCAATGGTTTTTGCTTCATGCTTGGTAGCTCATGCATATCTTGATTGAACAAGAAGCATCCTACTGTGCCCACTTCTAGTTGCGAGGCTAAGTGTAGGGCAGCTTTCACTGTGACTATTGAGTGTGTGTGGCTCAGATGCCTTATGGATGATTTGGGTGTTGGTCAATCTTTTGCCACCACCATCTTTACTGACAGCCAGAGTGCATTAGTAGTTGTGCCAAACCTTGTGTTTCATGCTTGCACTAAGCACACTGAAGTGCACTATCATTATGTTAGGGAGAGGTTCTCTACTGGAGAGATCAATTTGGCATATGTGCCCACATAGGAGAACATTGTAGACCTTTTCACAAAGGTTCTACCTAGGGAGAAGTTTCAAGTTTTTTGAAAAGATTTGGGCTTACTTCCTTTTGTTGATTGATTCCACATAGCTTGTCACTTCCTTATACATGAGTGCTAGCTCCTTGTTCACCGCATCACTCCCAGGCGGGATTTCTTGACATACTTTGGTAGTGATGTGTGTGAACACACTAGGAACTTCGGGGTAGTTTTTCCCTCTTTAGGAGTTTTTTCCCCTGACTTGTATATATGCCTTTAACCTAATGGTTCACTTATCTTTGTATTCTCTTGGTAATACATTCAGTGTTGTATGTTGTGCGCCAAGCTTCTTCTTCTTCCTTGTGCTGTTTGCTTGCTTCCATAGACCTCAAACTCCAAAACCTTTTATGAGAAGATGTACTTAGTAGCTAAGCAATCCCAAATGAAGTGGTACCAAAGTTCAACATATTCATTTTTTGAATGATAAAATTTCATTCTTGGCAATGCATTGATAATTTGACTCTTCTTTGGTATTTGATGCAAATTTAAGGCGTAGCCATGCTAGAAGACAAGTCAAAAAGAAAAAATGTTTCCTTACATGCATAAATTGCTACAACATACATTGTTTCTATATTCTTAAAATATTTTAAATTCTTGAAAACAAAAGATCCAAGAAACATCACTTCTTATTAAATGAAAAAAATGCACTTTAAGCAGATTTCTATTGTATAAAAAACAAACATAGCTATATTGTTATATATAAGAATGGATTCATCAAATCTACCCAAAAAAGACACTTATTTCTAATGTCCTTTATATATATCAATATTTTTTTAATCCCTTACTAGTACTTATTTCCAAGAAATACATATATATGCTCACAAATCTACCTAAAACACAATATTTGGTATTACGTATAGCATGAGTAATTGGTATTACCAATAGTAGAATGATAAATAAGTTTGATCATAGTTATTATCCCTCATTAGACCTATAGCAATTATATATGATCAAATTCATGCATGAAGGTAATGCTGTACTAGAAAACACACTATCATATCTTTTCAAATCGTTGGCGTGTGTAAGCTCATCCATATATTTTAGAATCAGTTAGGGTCCCCATAGCATTCATGTATTCCTCTTCATCAGCATAGATCCCTTCTATACAAAGACTTGGATAGTCACTAATGTCTTATCTTCCCTCACTCTATGGGTAAGGTATTATTTCACATGAACATAGCAGGTCTACTACCCAAACTTCAACAACACTCATTGTCCAGAGATCCAAGTCATAGCCTTCCTCATCACAGTGATGTCTAAGTGTTTGCTCATTCACAACCACTTCGATGACCCCCAAAATATGTGGCCAACCAAAAGGATCAAATTCATCCTCTCTAATATTAGAGGTAGGACTATTATCAAGATCTGCTATCGATCTTTCTAGTGGTTGACTTCGTTCATTGTTCCCTACTCGACACAACCAAATACCTATGTATTTGTGTATCGAAGATGGTTGACTCAAACTCGTTCTCTTTTCAGAGCTTTTGTCCTCATTATCATGAATCACATGCCATTGGAGAGGTGGAACACACACACACACACACACACACACACACACACACACACACACACACACACATATATATATATATATATATATATATATATATATATATATATATATATATATATATATATATATATATATATATATATATATATATATATATATATATATATATATATATATATATATATATATATATATATATATGCGCATTAGTATGTAGGTTGATTTTGGTATTTGTGTCCTTGTGTTGAATGTAAATTGTGTTTCCTCCCAGTCTTGAACCACTTTCATTTGCCTTAGAAATGGCTAAAAAGCATAGTGCTCATGAAGTTGAGTTAAGTGAAGATGTTATGAGCTATAAAAGTTCAATAGATAGCTTGAATTATGCTAAAAAAGGTGAGATATAATCTATCTTGTTAGAGTCTTAAGTCCATTATACACAATCCAAGTAAACCACATATGGATGTAGCCAAAAAGGTTGTCAAGTATTTGAATGGAACCTCAAGTGAAGGACCATTTTACTCCTTTAAATTTGATTAAAATCTAAGAATCTATTTTGATGTAGATTGGGTAGATTCAAGATATGATAGAAAAAGTATCTCTCACTATTTATGCTTTGTAGGTACAAAATTGGTTTCAGCTCATCCAAGAAACAACCAAATTTTGTTGAAGCAAAATAAAGAGGACTTGATATAGCTACACAAGAAGCCATATGGATGAAGCACTTGTTTGATGATCTTGATATTAGATTGAATGTACCTCAAATATTTGGAGACAATTTGAGCTCTATGCATTTGGCTAACAATCTTGTAAATCATGCAAGAAAAATTCAATACGAAACAAGAGTAGCTCATTTATGTTTCTACACATGAACAATATGTAGTCATGATGAATAAGTCACTTGATGGAGTAAAGCTTTGTAGATTCAAAGATATGGTAGGTAAAAATATTTTATTGAAGGCATGAAGACATATAGTTCAATCACATAAGGATTGAAGGGGAGTTGTTGGAGCCTTAGTGTTTAGCCTCAATCATTTGGGGCTCACTTGATATGTTTATGGTCCTTATATTTGAAGCCAATTGTATGTATTTACTTACATATGTATCATGTATATTTTAAAAGACATATCAAGTCTTATGTAGAGTGAGAGATGAAATCCATAAGGTTTGATGACGACCCATCAATCAAAGAGGTTGATTGAGTAATTAATTGGTAATCAATCAAAGTTGAGTTCGAATCAGAAGCAAGGGGCTTCTAAATTCATGCATTGCCAAATTGAGTGTAATCCAAAGGCCACCACTACATTCTCATGCCAGACCCTAAGTGTACAAACAAGAACAAAAAAGTGGTGTCTTTGATAGGTATGAGAAATGAAGGTTCTAGTGTACTTGAAATCCCACCTGACCACTAGAAGGAATGATGATTGCATGAGCATTTATACTTCACTATCTAAAATTTGGACCTTCTTTGAAGTCCATTTACTTGAATAGTATAACTCAAAAGAAGTATTGGACCAACAATTCTAAAATCCCTTATACCAAGAAAGTGTTCATGTACATGTTTCAAAATAGGAACATCTGTCGCTTAGTTCTTGAAATCAAAGACAAAACGAGCAATTCATATTGAGAAATCACTAAGCCCAAAAGGTCTTTTATTGATCCTAATCCATAGCATTGTGGAATTAACTTAGGAATCAAGGGATCCAACTTGAAAAATAGTAGATGTAGGCCAATCACAAGTACCAATCCTTTTGAGTTTCCACTCAACAACCCCAACAAAGAAGTAAAATATAGATTTCTAGGTGCACCTCTAGACATATTCCAAGCTAGAGTGCGATCACAGATGCAACATGATCAAGTAGCACCTATGATCATATGAGTAAATGAACAAGAAAATTCTCAAGCGATGAACCCTATGTTGAGAGTGCAAGAAGTAGGATGACACCTTTTCCCTTCTCAAGTGGGAAAATAAATGGAGAAATTATTATGATATATGCTCTCTTGAATACCCTCAAAGGCCCATAACCTTGAATGTATGCATTAAAAAATATGTACACATAGAAGACAATCTAGTTGTAGAACTGAATATTTTACCCTCTTAACACTAAGAGTGAAGTCTCAACTTCCTCTAGCTCAATATGATCTTCAGTCAAAGAGATCACTAACTTGGTAGTTAAGAAGCTAGGGATGCAACAAGCAAAAGAACAATGGAACGTGTCCTATAGCCAATGACCTCAACATCGTTAGATATTTCAAAACTATAATGAAGATCATCCCACCTTTATGTGTAATAAGATGCCTAGGTATCAACCCGTAGACTAAAATAGCCTACCTAAACAACAATAATAACAACTAAAATATCAAAAGAGACAATAGTATCAACCTAAGCTTATGTATCCTCATAGGGATGCATATGGAAACCCACCTAGAGACTAGCAACAATATTATAGAGAACCTTACGATTGTTCGGATAGGTACGATCAAGACAATCATGAGCTTTAAAGGTCTACTTTGGATCAATGGCCACCTCCACCTCCAATATGCTGAAGAACATATGGAAATGAAGATTATACCTATGGAACCGAAAATGGTAGATACAAGCATTGGACATTTAGAATCATACAAAGAAGATATAAATGACAATCCCAGAGATATGTATAGTGAAGATAAATGGTATCAAGATGAAACTTGTTATCTTGCAAGTAGTGGAAATAATTGAACTTGAATACACAAGTTGAGTGTAGATATCTACTATGTAGAGAAAGGACTTGAAATCCAGAGACAACAATGCACTAAAGGTGCACTTTCTTCCAAAGGTCCATGCTATAGATGTGGTGGTGAGCACTTCCTAAAAGACTATCCTAAACCTTATAGAACCTTAACCTAGAGGATTCAAGGATATTGTGAGGATTTCATGAACCATCATGTGATAAAATATTTCCCACATAATCCACAAAATATTGCACACAACACTTAGAATTGTGGAAACCATTTGAAGTGGCAATGAATCTGAAGGGTAAGTGCCTCTTCAAGTAGTCATGTGTGCCAGAGTTAAACAAGAAAAGGCTGAGCAATTAAATGGAGAAGAAGATTCTTCACCTTCTCAATCCCTCAATCAAGAACTATTTGAAGATAAGAAGAAGAAAAGGAGAAACTTGAATTGGAGGTACTAAGGATAAAATTGGTACAAAAGGGAAAGAAAATTGATAGTCTAGAGAAGGAATTGCTATCGAGAGAACATGCTGAGAGAATAATGATGTATTTCACATGTTGGATATTGAGGATAAGTTGGATAGTTCCAACTACCCATTATGGGCATACATGATGTGCTATGTATTTGTTGCAAAGTCATTGTGGAAAATGTAGTTGACAAAGGTGGTGTTGATGATGTTGTAGGTTCAACTTTTGGTGCATTTCCTATTATGAGTCCTCTTGCAACTCCAATTTTGACTATGCTAGGTACACCATCAACATCCTTAGTCACTACAAATAAAATTTTATGGGATGGAAAATATGTGAAAATACATGCCTTGATTGCGTTATTTATCAAGCATGCCATTAATGTTGCTTACCTCCAAAAAGAATTGGAGAGAGAGAATATGAATGATATCGATGAGATGGATAGTTTTCTCATAGATAATATATAATTTGTAGGATTAGTTAATGGTTATAGATAAAACTTTTCCAGATAGTTCAACCATGCACACTATTCTCAATGGTTTGCCCAATTCTTATCATAGTTTCTCTTCTACTCTTCTAAAAAAAAACAAAATGCATTAACGTTTGAAGGGTTAGGTTTCTATTTTGTTTAAATAAAGCCAATCCAAGAAAAGAAGGTCTATTATGTGTGTTTGAGATCAAGCCTTTGTTTCTAATCAAAAGGACAAAGGTAAAGGAAGTTCTTGCTCTAGTAGGAAAAAAATCTCGAAGAAGGAAGACAAACATGAGAAGAAAGAAAATAAGAAAAACAATGTTGCAGATATTAAATGGTGAACAATTATTTCATCAAGAACTATCCTAAACTTGGTTCCAAAGAAGAAAATAAGAAAGAGGTAGGAATGGTTATTATAGACAATTTTGCTTCTAAGATTGAGTCAGCCAAATTAGTACAAAATGAAGAATGAGCATTAACTACAAAATGTTTTCATGACCCATTGTACAACCTAAATCTACTACAACTCCAATTTTTGTATGAAAAGACTAGGGAAGCAATGTCCCTACTCTTGCCCACATTGTCTTGAGTCTATCCATCATAGCCTCACATTTTATAGTCTTCTGTGAATAACAACACATGTGTGCACAAACTAGGGAATTGATTTGACAAGATGAACAATAGGGAGACAATAATTAACCAATTGTGAGTGTTTGTATTGTGTGCGAAAGAAATTACAAGCAGAAGAAACTCATCTATCACTTTGTGCATGATTATAAGGGAAAGAAAGCCCTTGCAACTTGAGAGACTACACCTTAGAGGAGTCTGTTTGTTGCTGAATACATAAAGGGTAGTAAAGTAATACAAATTTTTTGGTGGGCCATAGTGAAGTAATAGGGATGTCTCTATCTAAGATGGATGGGATGTGATGGTTTTGATCGCCCTCACAGCCTTAGAGTTCCTTCAACATCTAGAGTCTCATAGTGGCCCAAAAGAAGGAAGAGTTTGTCATTGAATCCTCGAAAATACAAGTGGAAGCATACCAAACCTTGTCTCACCTATCGCCTGCCAGTTGCCTCTGATGCTAAGCTTGTTGCCAAATCACCACCTTGCTAGTCCCTAACCTCGAGTGGTTCCTTGAAAAACGTACAAAATGTTATCATTGTGATAAAATAGTACATTATGCAAATAATTATTGGCAAAAGAATGGAAGGCCGAATGGAGGAAGCCAAAGGGGCCAAAATAACTATGCAAGTACATCAAGTGAAGGAGACAATCAAACAATGCTTGCCATGAAGCATGAGTACAATAGCCCAAGTAATGAGGATAAAAAATGGTTTATAGATTGAGGTTGTAGCAATCATATGACATGGCAAGGAGATTTATTCACAAATATACAAGCTCCGAATGGAAAAGGATGTGTAGAGACCGGTGATGAAACTCAACACACAATTGAGCATGTTGGAGAAATCAAGCTTCGAGACAAGAAGGTATTGACTGATGTTCTTCATGTTCCTACTATTGCAAAGAATTTGATTTCAATAGGACAAATGGTAGAGAAAGGATATCATGTTATCTTCAATGAAAAAGGTTGCCTTATAAAGAATTCAAAAGAAGGATTTAAGATCGTTTCTCAAGGAAGGAAAGAAGGTAGGATGTTCACTTTGGACATTCAACAACCACATGGAAAGGTGATGTATATTCAGTTTGGAAACAAGAAAATTGCTGAAATCGATTTTTGGCACAAAAGGTTTGGACATATCAACATTCCCAAGCTCAAGGAAATGAGCAACCATGAAGTGGTAAGAGGGCTTCCAAGATTCAATGATGCTGGACTACATGAGTTTTGTGAAACATGCCAACTAGGAAAGCAAACCCAACAACCATTCAAGAAGAGCAACTATGTGGCAAGGAATGTCCTCAACTTGATACACATGGATGTATGGGGACCATCACAACAACCATCGATTGTTGGTAATAGATATTTTGTCAGTTTTATTGACGACCATTGAAGAAAAGTATGGATGTTCTACATAAAACAAAAATGAAATGCATTCTCTATGTTCAAGAGATTTAAAGCACAGGTAGAAAAGGAAATAGGATGTTACATAAATACCTTGAGTTCTGATGGAGGAGGAGAATTTCTCCAAATAATTTTTAGATTTTCTCTATGAAAATGGCATCAAACAACAATTTACATGTAGGTACCCACCTCAACAAAATGGAATTGCTGAAACAAAAAATAGAAATATCACAAAAGTTGCAAGATGCATGCTCAATGAGATGAAGATTCCACTAAACTATTGGGCTGAAGCAACTAGTATGGATGTTTATTTGATGAACAAGTGCACAACAGTTGGAGTGCATAATTTAACTCCTGAGGAGGTTTATTCCTAGAAGAAACCTGACCTTACACATCTCAAAGTTTTTGGATGTGCATGTGATATTCACATTCCTCAAGAACTAAGGACAAAGATGGAGCCAAAGTTAGAAAAATGTATTTTCATTGGATATTCATCGAAGCAAAAAGGATATAGGTGCTACAATTTGGTGACAAAGGAGCTAGAAGTCTCATGAGATGTGGTATTTGATGAGCTAAGACCATGGTTTGGAGACAAAGGGAAAGAGAAGATGCTTGAAGAAGATTATGAAGATGATGGAGGTGTTGTCCAAGAAGAATTTCAGTAAACAAGCACTCAAATGTTAGGTCCAAAAGCTTCTACATCACATGGAGAAAGCTCAACATGGAAGGGGAGACTAAGGAGTCATTTCTCATCACCAACATAAGGTTATGAAAGATTTGAAGCTAAAAGTGCTGCCCAAAATAGTGATTCAGATGCAAGTGAAGAAGAGTATGAAGAGGAGATTAACACCAAAGGTAAAATTGAACTAGTTGAAGAAGCAATATTCAAAAGGAAATGAAGGGAGGTCTTCAAGAGAAAGGTATCCAATTCAAAGGCTAAGCTATGATAGTTTTATTGCAAAGCATTTTGCATATATGACACAAGAATTGGATGCATATGAAGAAGCATGTACACAGAAAGAATTACAGCAAGCTATGCAAGAAGAGATAAAAGCTATCAAGGACAATCACGCATGGGAGATAGTTCCAAAGACTGAAGGTATGAAGATTGTTCCAAATAAATGGGTGTTTAAAATAAAGAGTAATGCTGATGGTTCTCTAGCTAGGCATAAAGCTAGACTAGTAGCATAACGATTCAAGTAGACTCACGGCATCAACTATGAAGAGACTTTGAGCTTAGTTGCAAAGATAGGAACAATTAAAACCTTGATTGCAGTGAGTGCAACAAGGTCATGGACATTGTACCAACTTAACATAAAAAATGATTTTCTCAATGATGAACTTCAAGAAGAGGTATACATGAGTCAATTGATTGGATTTGAGCATAAAAAGCATCCAAATTTTGTTTGTAGATTGAAGAAAGCTTTGTATGGGCACCACATGCTTAGAACCAAAGATTGGTTGAGTACCTCACAAGGTGTGGGTATTGTCCAAGTGTACAGATCCTTCTATCTACATGAAGAAAGAAGAAGGCAAGCAGATATACATATGCATATATGTTGATGATCTCATCATAACAGGAAGTAATGTTGTAGGAATATAAGAAATAAAAAGAGAACTCGGTAAGGAGTTTAAAATTTCAAATATTGGTGAGCTGAAATATTTTCTAGGCATTGAGGTAGTCTATGGGAAAGATGGCATATACTTGATGCAAAGAAAGTACTTATTGGATGTTCTTTTCAGATTTGGAATGAGTGACTTCAAACCTTTCACTCAACCTATGGAAACAAATGTGAAGCTATGCTCAAATAATGGAGACAAGTTACATGATGTAACTACATACAGGAGTATTATAGGTTTGTTGATCTATGCTACGATCAGAAGACCAAATTTTTGTTATATCATTGGAGTTCTTTCTCAATTTATGCAAACTCCAACAAGTTGACATTTAAATTCAGCCAAATGAGTGCTAAGATACGTGAAGCACATAGTCAATCATGCCTTGTTTTAAAGATATGATGGAGAATTGCAGGTGAAGGGTTTAGTGATGCTGATTGGGATGGTTCAAAGGAAGACTGAAGATCCACTTCACGTTATGTGTTCATGATAGGTAGAAAATCTATCACATGGATTTCAAAGAAGCAACCCACTATTGATGCTGATTGGGCTGGTTTGAAGGAAGACAAAAGATCCACTTGAGGTTATGTGTTCATGATAGGTAGCAAATCTATCACATGGAGCTCGAAGAAGCAACCCAGAGTTGCATTATCATCTACAAAAGCTGAATATAGAGGATTAACCTTTGCAACTTGTGAATCTATGTGGATTAAGAAGCTCTTCGCTGATCTTGATGTGCAAGTAGAGACCATTCCAATTTATGGTGACAACATGTCAAGCATTCATTTGACAAACAATCCAATGTTTCATGCATGAAGTAATCACATAGAAGTGCATTATCATTATGTTCGAGAAAAAGTTTTGAGCAAGGATGTGGATTTAGAGTTCATTAGAAATAATGATGAGGTTGTAGAAATGTTTACAAAGTCCTTAGATGCTTCTAAACTAAAGAGGTTCAAGGATGAAATCAATTTGCCAGATATGGCTGAAGGTGCAAGCTCACATGTGAGCTTGAGGAGGAGTGTTAAAAAATAAAGAAGCAATGTCGTATATATTTTTCAAAAAGGATTTTCTTCAAATAGAAGGAAAATAAAAAAATGAAAAATGAAAGCATTTACTTTAGCAAGTAGTGGAGGCAAAAAGAGAATCAATGAAAAGAGAATCAATCCTAAAAATGAAATCAACTAGAAGAAAGGCTACTCAAAGAAGTGGAGGAGTTATGGAGAAGAGCTCACGAAGTCATCACGAGATCTCGTGGTCACTTGACTACAAAAGAGGTAAGGGAGGACACTCAAGTACAGAGGAAGAAGGTGCCGAAGTCCCCTTGTAGGTAGATCATTTGGTTTTAGCCATTTTGTTTTCTGCAGTCTTGTTGGAGATTCACTCACTAATTAGACATAAAGACATGAAAACATATGAAGCACAAAGAAAGACGAAGAGAAGCAGAAACAAAGCAGTCAAAAAATCAAGCCTTAGTGAAGGGACAAATTCACGACTGTAATATAGTTCACAAAAACTTCCAGAATTACGAGTTTTGAATCTCGGATCAAATATATATATACACACACACACACACACACACACATATATATATATATATATATATATATATATATATATATATATATATATATATATATATATATATATATATATATATATATATATATATATATATATATATATATATATATATATATATATAGAGAGAGAGAGAGAGAGAGAGAGAGAGAGAGAGAGAGAGTAAGAGTGTAGAATAGATAGAGAGCTCAGGTAGAAAGCTTAGAAGCATATCTGTAGTAGACGCAATAGTGCGTATGTAGAGATGAATAATAAAACCTCAACTGTCAGGTATTCATCTGTAAGAGAGATGGTAAGGAAGAACTACTCAGTGTAGGAGAGTTTTCCATGGCTATGAGCAAAGAGAGGCCAAGCCATATTATACACATCTTCTCTAATAGAAAACACATGTTTATGTGGAAAGATCTAAGCGCATTCTCCTTGTGTGAAGAAATCTGAGTGATTTCATGTTATTGTGAAAGTTAGTTAACAGTTACAGTTTTCTCAGTATACATTTTACGGTATTTCTACAAGTTAGATCTCATCGTATAGTGTAAGGTTTTTCATGAGTGATAGCTCATCTTGAAGCCAGTAGTCTCAACTACAAATTGATCAAAAGAAGTTTGTGAAACGGACATGTACGCACAATACTAAGTCTGACCGTAAAGACATTCAGAACTGGTGAAGTTTTTTCAGGTATTACTTTCTTACTTCATGTACAATCATTTGAAGTAACTACAAACAGAATTGCAGTTGATTCTGGTAAGATTCCGGTAAGATTAGGGTGACATTCCTGTGATAGTCTGGTAGAGTTCCGGTGAGATTCCGGTAAGTTCAAAATACAGTTAAGTGGTTGAAAGATTATCTAACAGTAAACAAGCAGAGAATTGTAAAGTTCAAAGTAAATCAGATCAGAATTGAAGCCTGAAGAAAAGGCGAAGTTTCCTGTAAAGCGAATTTTTGAATTTCACTAAACACAGTTATAGCGTGGCAAATTCCGCAATATAGCTTAGTTTTAAGCTACTTGCCGCGTCGCCAACAAGTCTCATAGACTATGTCTAGCCGCTCACCATTTCTAGGTAGCCTGATTGCAAGAGTCATATCTCTCAATGTATGTATCCATTTTTAGAGTTTAAATATTAGTTGGAAAGCTTATCTTGTGTACTTTCTCTATCTAAAATATTTTTTAAATTCATTGTGCTCTTGACTTATTAACTGTTTAGTGAAGACTAGTTTTCAACGTAACTAAGTGGATGGACAACCTGTTTTGAGGCAAAGGGTTAACAAATCAAGATTGCTCCAGATTGAGTGGTTGATAGATCATTTCAAAGTTATTAGTGTCTAGTTTGAGCGACCAAAGCCACAAGTTCATTGTATTCTTCAATTAATAACAATTTTTATTCTAATGTTCAGCTTTAGGTAAAAAGTCTTGATCCTGAGAAAGTATTCTTACACTTTCCACTACACATGGGAGAGGAGTTCTCCAATAGAATGGATGCATATAAAAATGTGTACACCTAGAAGACAATCTAGTTGTATAATTGAAAATTTTACCCTCTTCATTGTAAGAGTGAAGTTTGACTTCCATTAACTCAATAGGATCCTCAATCAAAGAGATCAGTAACTTGGTAGTCAAGAAGCTAGAGATGTACCAAGCAAAAGAAAAATGAAACATGTCCTATAGCCAATGACTTCAACCTCTTTAGAGATGTCAAAACTATCATGAATATCATCCCACATATATGTGTAATAAGATGCCTAGGTATCAACCTGTAGACTTAAATAGCCTACCTAAACAACAATACTAACAACTAAAATATCAAAAGAGACAATAGTATCAACCTAAGCTTATGTATCCTTCTAGGGATGCATATGGAAACCCACCTAGAGACTAGAAACAATATCATAGAGAAATTTATGATCATTAGCATAGGTACAATCAAGACAATCATGAGCTTCAAAGGTCTACTTTGGATCAATGGCCACCTCCACCTCCAATATGCTAAAGCAAACATGGAAAGTAACATTATACTTGTGGAACAAAAAATGGTAGATACAAGCCTTGGACATTTAGAATCATACAAAGAAGATAGAAATGACTATCCAAGAGATATATATAGTGAGGGTAAATGGTATCAAGATGAAACTTGTTATCTTGCAAGTAGTGGAAACAATTGAGCTTGAATACACAAGTTGAGTGAAAAAGTCTACTTTGAAGAGAAAGGAGCTGCAATCTAGAGATAGCAATGCAGTAAAGGTGCACGTGCTTCTAAAGGTCCATGCTATAGATGTGGTGATGAGCACTTCCTGAAAGTATATCCTAAATTTTAAAGAACCTTCACCTAGAGGATTGAAGGATATTGTGAGGATTGCATGAACCAGCATGTGATAAAATATTTCCCACATGATCCACAAAATAGTGCACACGCACGACTTAAAATTGTGGAAACCATTGGAAGTGCTAGTGAATCTGAAGGGTAAGTGCCTCTTCAAGCAATCATGTGTGGCCAAGTTAAAAAAGGCTGATCAATCAAATGGAGAAGAGGATTCTTCAATCCTCAATCCCTCAATCTAGAACTATTTGTAAATAAGAAGAAGAAAATGAGAAACTTGACTTGGAGGTACTAAGGAGAAAATTGGAAGAAAATGGGAAAAAAATGGATAGTCTAGAGAAGGAATTGCTATTGAGGGAAAATGTTGAGAGAACAATCATTTATTTCAAATGTTGTCTATTGAGGATAAGTTGGATGGATCCAAGTACCCATTATGGGCATACATGATGTGCCATCTATTTTGTTGCAAAGTCATTGTGGAATACTGTGTAGGGTGTTGTTTAATTATGTCTTATCATAGCTATAATTTCTCTCTCAACATGTAATTGAAAGAGGTGGTTTTGAGGATGTTGTAGGTTTAACCTTTGGTGCAATTCCTATATGAGTCCTCTTGCAACTCCAATTTTGACTATGCTAGATACAACATCAACATCCTTAGTCACTATAAAGAAACTTTGATGGGATGGAAAAGATGTGAAAACACATGCCTTGATTGCTTTATTTATAAAGCATGCCATTGTCCCTCATATTTTCTTGTGTAATACAAAAAATGTTTCTTAGGATACTCTTGCTATACCATATCAAGCAAGAAATGAAGCTTCGGCTGATTACCTAAAAAACAATTGGAGATATAAAATATGAATGAAGTTGATTAGATGGATAAGTTTCTCATAGATAATATATAACTTGAAGGATTAGTTAATGGTTATAGATAAAATTTTTCTAGAGAGTTCAACCATGCACACTATTCTCAATGGGTTGCCCAATTCTTATCATAGTTTCTCTTCTACTCTTCTAAGGAAAACCAAATGCATTAACATTTGAAACGTTAGGTTTCTATTTTGTTTCAATAAGACAAATCCAAGAAAATGTTGGAACAAGCCAATCACAAATTGGTGATTATATAGATCTTGAAGAATGCTTATGGTCAGAATGAAGTGAAGGAAGACACTTGAGAAATTGAAGGAGTTTTCAAAATGATGTCTTGAACACATATGTACATATATGTGGAAATTTTTGTAGTCTGAGTAGAACTAAATCCTTAGGATGATAAGGAGTACTATCATAGACGCGGGATGAGCCTAAAGTCATGTATATATAAGTTAATGATGATAAGAAATGTATGAGAGAGTCATTTGTAGATGACAAATGTGTTAGAGATGTGTAGAGAGTTTTTTCCCAGAAAATAGCGACGGGTTTTTCTCTGAGTGCTCTCTGTCTGATCATGTGGATCAGAATTCCTTTTGTACACATCTAATTGAGAAGCTAATGAAGCTATGTCTAGAGTTTCAGAATCTAATTCCTCTCCTACTATGAGAATGGTCAATAGGAACATTCATATGTAGAATGTGAAAATTGAAGTCTGAGAGTAGCGCACTTTTCCGTCTCAGTGTTTTGCTTAGATCTGAGTGTATACTGTAAAGTTTTTGATGAGTGAGCACTTAAAATTTAAGTTAGGAGATAAGGAAGCTATGGCTAAAAGCATTTAGCAAAACGGGTTTTGTATTTGGAGAAATCAACTTAAGAAGTTGACCATGTCGAAAGCGCTACCTCTGGAAGACAGTTATGACATATCTTTGATCTTAAGGATCAAATTAAACTTTTGGTGATTAGTTTTGAGAACTAATGATTGGTATGATTGCGCAAAGGTATTGCAAATACTTGTGCATCATTTACTTGAAGAAATTTGAAGTTATGTGCAGGTAATGAAGTTGATTTCTGAAGCAGACTTTCTGAAGTAGACACTTCTTCACTCAGAGGAGTGTTAATGAAAGTTTTGGTAAAGAAGTACAATATTTGTGTAAAGTTTGGTTTATAACTGACATAGAAGTGTTCTTAAGTAAGTATATATCAAACCTTTGGAGATTAAGAGGTCTCCAACAGTGGTATCAGAGCTAAAGGTGTAATACAGGAGAAGAAAAGACAATTGAAGTTCCGATTGGTGCAGATATTGGAGTTCTTCCAAATCAAAGGAGGACAAGGACAAATTATTAAAGATAACCTGCAGAAGTTCAAAGCACGAGTTCGAAAAGAATCAAGAAGGACAAAGCTTATATCAAAGGTACACTTTATCCTCATAAACCATAGTAATTGCAGACACAGAAGGTCAAGGATGGGAGAAAGCTTGCAGATTGATAAGCTAGATAGGGAGAACTATCCAGCTTGGTCCATGAGGATGGAGGCACACCTCATGAGTAAAGATTTAATGGCATTCATCACAGGAGATGAAGAAAAACCTGAATTTGCAGATCCTAGTATTCCAACTAGGGAAGAGCTTGCAAATTTGAAGACTTGGATGAGAAAGGATGCTCAAGCAAGGAGTATTATTTACATGGCTGTAAATGATTATCTTCTACCTCACATTAGAGGTTTGGAAAGTGCAACAGATGTTTGGAATGCTTTGGAAGAGCATTTCCAAAATACAACTAAGTCAAGGAAGTCCTCACTATGGGCTGAGTTCACAACTTTCAAGAAGAAGAGCTCACAATCAATTTCTGATTATGTGGCAAGGATGAAGGATATTGCAGATAGCTCGGGAGCAGTGGATGAAGACATTGAAGAGGAAAAGTTGGTAAGACAAATACTTACAGGTCTGAGAGGAGATGAGAAGTGGAAGCCTTTCATATTGTCCATAGAGTTGTCACTTGATCACTTTACTCCTGATCTTAATCAATTGCTAGGACACATGCTAACTTTTGAGCAGGACATTAAAGGAGACAATGATAGAAGTACAAGTCAAGCTATGTACTCCAAGGACAAGAAGAAGAATGGCAAGGGAAAGCAATCGAATGATGATGAAGGGAATTCAAATCAAGCTAACTTCACAAAAGGAAAGATGAATTTCAGAGGTAAAGGAAGAGGAGGTAAGAACAAAGATAATGCTAAAGCTTGTTGGATTTGTGGCAGAACTAATCATTTGGCAAATGATTGTTGGTATAACAATCAAAATGGTGGAAGCAATAATCAGAATTATAATCAAAGAGGTAGAGGAGGCAGAAACCAAAGAGGCAACTTCAGAGGAAGAGGTGGTAGGACATCATATGGTAGAGGAGGTGGAAGAAACTTCCAATCTCAGTCCTACAACAACAATTATTATAATTATGCATCAGATCAGAAGGATGATATGACTCTTATCTTGAATGCAACTCATGAATCAATGGGAGAAGATCAAAGAGTGTTTTATATTGACTCAGGATGTAGTAACCATCTGAGTGGGAATCTATCCTTGATGACTGATATGGAAGCAAAGGTGAATGGACATACAGTTCAAACAGGTGACAATACCAAGCATAAAGTGGAGAGCATTGGATCAGTGAAGACAAAGAATGGAAGTACACTTTTGAGCAAGGTACTTTATGTTCCTACTATTCCTAAAAATTTGATAAGTGTAGGGCAAATTGTGGAGAAAGGATATGAGGTAAGATTCACAAATGATGGTGTTTATGTGCAAGATCCAAATCAGGGATATAGAAATATAATTGCAGGTAAAAAGGAAGGAAGATTGTTCACTCTCAAAGTCCAAGGTAATGTGGGACATGCATTATTTACCTATGGAAGTCAAAAGGTATCTGAATTAGACCTATGGCATAAAAGGCTAGGTCATTTAAATGAGAGAGCTATAAAGGAAATGTCAAAGAATCAGGTGGTGCTTGGATTGCCAAATATTGAAGGGCAACATATGGTGTACAAGTGTGAAGCTTGTCAATTAGGTAAAGCACATAAAAGTTCTTACATTAAATCAGGGTACAAGTATTCAAATATGCTTGAATTGGTTCATACAGATGTATGGGGTCCCTCAAGGGACTATAGCATAAATGGATCCAGATATTATGTGTTGTTTGTTGATGATGCAACCAGATGGATTACTTTATATGTAATCAAAGATAAATCAGAAGTCTTTAAGACATTCAAACATTTTCATGCTTATGCAGAAAGGATCACAGGGCAAAAGCTTAAGAGGTTAAGATCAGATGGAGGGGGAGAGTATTTCTCTAAAGAGTTTGATGATTATTTGTGGAATGCAGGTATAAAAAGAGAAGTAACTTGCAGGTACTCCCCTCAACAGAATGGAGTAGCAGAAAGGAGAAATAGGACTCTTGTAGAATTTGCAAGAGCCATGATGAAGGAAAAGAATTGTCCAAATTACTTATGGGCAGAAGCCATTAACACTGCAACATACCTTGTGAATAGGTTACCTTGTAAAGCTTTGGATGGAGGAACCCCTTATGAAGCATGGTTGGGTAAGAAACCTACTCTTGATCATTGTAAAGTATTTGGATGTGTTGCATATGCTTATGTTCCTTCACAATTAAGACATAAGCTAGAACCAAAAGCAGAAAAGTATGTGTTCATTGGTTATGATGATAGACAGATGGGTTACAGGTTGTGGAGTCCATCCACAAAGCAATTTCTTGTTACCAAAGATGTGACATTTGATGAGCAAAATACATGGTATATAGGATCAACAAATGATTATGCAGGTGTTGAAGAGATACAAAGGAAAGGAAAGGAAAAAGTAAAAGTGTATGAAGAAAGTATTGATGAAGTTGACTCTAGAAGTAGATTGCAGGATCATGTAGAAGAAGGGCCAAGATTTGATCCAGAATCAAATGAGGCTGAAACTTCGAGATGTGCAGAAATCAGAAGATCTACAAGGGAAAGGAAAGAACCTATAAGGTATAGTTATGATACATCTTTTCTAACAACAAAAGATTATGCTTACATTGTGAAGACAGAAGAAGATCCAATCACTTATGAAGAAGCCAAAGGTAAACAAAATTGGGAGAAGGCAATGCAGGAAGAGTATGATGCTCTACTTGAAAATGAAACTTGGGAATTAGTACCAAGACCAAAGAATCAGAAAGTCATTGGATGCAAGTGGGTATATAAAACAAAGAGATTTGCAGATGGTAAGGTGTCTAGATAGAAAGCTAGACTTGTGGTCAAAGGTTTTGCCCAAACTTATGGGGTTGATTATGATGAAACCTTTAGTCCTGTTGCTAAAATGTCTACAATTAGAACATTGATTGCTATTGCTGCTTGTAAGGGATGGAAATTATCACAATTGGATGTGAAAAATGCATTTCTAAATGGATACATTGCAGATGAAGTATACATGGAGCAACCAGAAGGTTTTATGGATTCAATTGGATCAGATTATGTGTGTAAGCTCAAGAGAGCTTTGTATGGGTTGAAGCAGGCTCCAAGAGCTTGGAATTACAGACTTGTCAAGTTCTTGAATGAATGTGGATTTCAAGCATCAAAGGCAGATAGTAGCTTGCTAGTGAAGGCAAGTGAAAATGGATACATTTACATGTGCATTTATGTTGATGATATTATTGTCACAGGAACAGATGCTCAAGGAATCAATGAACTCAAAAGGCAAATAGAGAAGGAATTTAAGATAAGTGATTTGGGAAACTTATCTTATTTTCTAGGAATGCAGATTGTGTATACTCAACATGGAGTATATGTTTCACAAGAGAGGTATTTGAAGAATCTTCTAGTCAAGTTTAACATGGAAGATTGCAAGACTTCAACTACACCATTGGAGGTAAATCATAAATTAAGCAGGTATGGAGGTGAAGAATTCAATGATATGAAGAAATATCAGAGTTTGGTAGGTAGTTTAATCTATGCTACCTTGACAAGACCAGATTTATCATATGCAGTAGGTGTGTTGTCACAATTCATGCATTGTCCAAAGAAGACTCATTGGATTGCAGCCCAAAGGGTACTCAGATATATCAAAGGAACCTTAAGTGAAGGTTTGTATTATGGTTTCACTTCTGACACAAGAATCAAAGTGTTTAGTGATGCAGATTGGGCAGGTGACTCAGATGATAGAAGGTCTACTCATGGGTATCTCTGTTATATTGGAGATAAGCTAGTTTCTTGGTGTTCAAAGAAGCAACATACAGTTGCTTTATCATCCACAGAAGCTGAGTATAAAGGAATGGTAGAAGCTGCAAAAGAAGTGATATGGTTGAAGACCTTGATGAAGAGTTTTGGAACTGATCAGAGGACTCCAATTATTTTTGGAGATAATATGAGTTCTTTGTATTTGGTAGCTAACCCTGTTTTTCATGCCAGGACTAAGCATATAGAGATTCAGTATCATTTCTTGAGGGAAAAGGTACTTGATAAAGAGATTGAAGTGATGTATACTCCAACAAAAGAACAAGTGGCAGATATGATGACAAAGAGCTTGGATGGACCTAAGCTACAGAGATTCAAAGAGATGGCAGGAGTGAAGAAGAATGGAATAATCACAATTAGTGATTGAGGGGGAGCTGTTGGAACAAGCCAATCACAAATTGGTGATTATATAGATCTTGAAGAATGCTTATGGTCAGAATGAAGTGAAGGAAGACACTTGAGAAATTGAAGGAGTTTTCAGAATGATGTCTTGAACACATATGTACATATATGTGGAAATTTTTGTAGTCTGAGTAGAACTAAATCCTTAGGATGATAAGGAGTAATATCATAGACGTGGGATGAGCCTAAAGTCATGTATATATAAGTTAATGATGATAAGAAATGTATGAGAGAGTCATTTGTAGATGACAAATGTGTTAGAGATGTGTAGAGAGTTTTTTCCCAGAAAATAGCGACGGGTTTTTCTCTGAGTGCTCTCTGTCTGATCATGTGGATCAGAATTCCTTTTGTACACATCTAATTGAGAAGCTAATGAAGCTATGTCTAGAGTTTCAGAATCTAATTCCTCTCCTACTGTGAGAATGGTCAATAGGAACATTCATATGTAGAATGTGAAAATTGAAGTCTGAGAGTAGCGCACTTTTCCGTCTCAGTGTTTTGCTTAGATCTGAGTGTATACTGTAAAGTTTTTGATGAGTGAGCACTTAAAATTTAAGTTAGGAGATAAGGAAGCTATGGCTAAAAGCATTTAGCAAAACGGGTTTTGTATTTGGAGAAATCAACTTAAGAAGTTGACCATGTCGAAGGCGCTACCTCTGGAAGACAGTTATGACATATCTTTGATCTTAAGGATCAAATTAAACTTTTGGTGATTAGTTTTGAGAACTAATGATTGGTATGATTGCGCAAAGGTATGCAAATACTTGTGCATCATTTACTTGAAGAAATTTGAAGTTATGTGCAGGTAATGAAGTTGATTTCTGAAGCAGACTTTCTGAAGTAGACACTTCTTCACTCAGAGGAGTGTTAATGAAAGTTTTGGTAAAGAAGTACAATATTTGTGTAAAGTTTGGTTTATAACTGACATAGAAGTGTTCTTAAGTCAGTATATATCAAACCTTTGGAGATTAAGAGGTCTCCAACAGAAAAGAAGGTCCATTATGTGTGTTGGAGATCAAACCTTTGTTTCTAATCAAAAGGACAAGGGTGAAGGAAGTTCCTCCTCTAGCAGGAAAAAAATCTCTAAGTGATGCATAATAAAATAAGGAAGACCAATCCAAGAAAAGAAGGTCCATTATGTGGGTTGGAGATCAAACCTATGTTTCTAATCGAAAGGACAAGGGTGAAGGAAGTTCCTCCTCTAGTAGAAAAAATCTCTAAGTGATGCATAATAAAAGAAGCGTTTATCATCTATTCATTCTATATTGCTATTGATTATTTCTTCTCTGGCCTTGGATAGGCTTGGGAGAGATCTTCTCTAAACATGAATGTTGTGCCGCTCCTTACTCCTACATCCTTGTCTTGTGGTCTATGCTCATCTAGCTCATGGCTTTGGACTACTAGATCCCTATCTTGATGCTACATCTCACTATGCCTATCCCATTGATTTCCTTTTGAATGTCTATGTAGAATGCAATCATGTAGCAATGGTCGGTCCCCACACATCCTCATTCATCCATATCAGATCTTTCAATCAAGCTGCCTTCTTTTGGGATGCCAATCCCTAGATTATCTACCTCTACTATGGAGGAGGCAACATCCTTGGGTGCATAATCTAGACCAGTTTACATTTATAGTTGATTCAATCTTTCATGATCGTATATCCACATGTAAGTGTACCCCCAATCATGGATGACTTTTACATGTTTGAGCAAAGGTCATCCCAGAAGTAATGGAAAACCTCTTGTTTTGAGTGAGAGTTTCAATATGGTGAAATCCAAGATAAACTCAGATCCTTGCGCTATTAGTGTGATTGTTTCCACTATTCTGATTGGCTTGATCCTACTTTGGTGTGCCATTTTCACGGTGAATTGTGCTTGACTATATTGACTATTATCCATGGGCTTTGATAATCAATCAATGGGGTGTGTGTTATGAAGCAATTACTTAGGCTAATTTCTAAGGGGATTGGTGATCCAAGCAAGGCAATAATTGCTTATCATCTCAGTTCTGAATCTAGCATCCATATGGAGCAGTTTGTACAAGATGACTTGTTGATATGTATTCTTAAGGATCTGGTTCATTGATAGAGATATGTTAGGGTGCTCCTTATGAGTTCTGGTATCTTACCTTTGAGCTCTCATTGGGTTATATGATAAGTGTCCTCTATCATTCTTTCCCTTCCTAGCTCCTTCTCCTTGCTCTTCGATGATATAATGGTCTAACTCAATCTTAGAGTTCCTGGTCTTTGCACTCCCTTCTCCATCCTCCTTGTTAGCTCCTCATCTTCCGCACCCAAAATTGTTCTTGCTTTGGTTCTCGTTTGGTTTGTCTTGCTAGTCTCTAGGTTAATTTTTCTTTTTCTCACCTTGTCCTTCTTCTACCCTAGGTTGCAGGTCATCTTTTGAGGGCTAGACACCTAGCTCTCTTTATTTGTTTCGGTTTTGTTTGAGCTCTTCATCTCATGTCTCCTCTATCCTTACTTCTACCATTAGAGCCCTAGTCTAGATTCTTAAATGGATAACTTTTGTGATGTTGCATCACCTAAGCAGTTGGTGATTGTTGTAGTTCCTCTTTTGTTGACGAAGGCTCTACCAAAATATCGAAAGAATTGTTTATCATGTTTTGGGTTTCCATCAACTACTTTTGGCAATCTTTGGTGTAATGGTCCCTAGACTCTGGACAATTGGAACAAGGTGGTGTGTTTTATGGTTAAAGATAATGAGCTTGTACATGGCCATATTCTACACATTTAAAACATACTATGGGCAGTCAAGGCCTATTACTAAACATTGAGGCCTGATCTTTCACGTTGTTCAACATGCCTATGTTAGTAGGAATAACATAAAAATTAGGGGATATGGGAATATTACTTGAAACTGGTCCTGGAGCCATCATCTACTACATCCTTGGCACCATGGTTGGTGCTTGTCTAGTAGGTTGTCCTTAGAATGTGGGTGCTTTGGTTTCACCATCCCCTTCAAATCGTAACAATTGCAAGCTTCATGTCCCCATTTTCCACAAAATAGGTCTACTATTTTGTTCAAACACTCAGTGTGTGGGTGCCCTTCTTGGTGGCATATAGTACACTAGACGCTTGCCCTTGTCTCTCGTACCCTTGGTTCCTCTATTTCTTTTCATAATTTAGCCACTATGTCTTCCTTTGGGGTAGCAAACTATTGATGCCCTTGGATATAAACCCACTAGTTAGAACAAAATGAGGTGTCATGCAAGTGGACTCTAGCTTGCTCGACTCTTATATTCATGGCCACAAAAGGTTCTATTGACACACTTGGTGCTAACAAGTCTTGTAGCTTGTGCTTGGTGGTCATCGAAGATGCTTTTTCTAGAAATTTCTTGATTAAGAAATCTCTTGGAGCTAACCATAGTTTTGCGCCTAATGCTTTTGTCTTGGTCATTAGCTCTAGAAATGACTAATCCTTTCTCATGTTCAAGTTTCCAAGCTCCTCCAAAACTTGTTCGATGGAATTTCCTAGTCTAAATGCAGAAGAGAATTCAATATTCATTTCATGCCATGTTGTAAAGTGGTTGTCCTTGAATTGGCTGAACCATTTATCAGCTAGCCCATCCAAGGTCATAAAAAATAGAGCCATGAAGGCATTAGTTTGTCCTCAATTCCTCTACTCTTACACAATGCCAGGAACCACCTGATATAATCATTTGGGTCCTCCACCATTGCTCTCTTAAAAATAGGAAAATTGATTTTAATTCTTGAAAGAAGCATTGCAAGGTGACCTTGGGCCATCTCAAGATTGTCTATACTTTGTGGTTTGCCTTGGAACATTCCTGGAATGGCATTGCTCGGCTTTGAACTTAGTGATGTAGGCCATGAGTGAGTTCAGGTCATACACATTGTGAGCCTAGATAGTCAATGAGCTAGCAAGCCCTAGTCCCATCGGTCATGCCAGAAATTGTACAACCTAGCTCTACTACGGGGCCCATTTTTTTATGAGAAGAAAAAGGAGGCAACGTGCCTACCATGGTCCAGATTCTCTTGACTCTATCTGTCATATCCTTATGTTTTAAATTCTTCACTGAAGAACAACACAAGTGTGCATAGACTAGGGAATCGATCCGACAATCTTAAGGACAGGGAGACAAAAATTAACCAACTCTGAGTGTTTGTATTTCATAAAAAAGAAATTACAAGCAGAAGAAAATCATCTAGCACTTCCTTCACAATTACAAGGGAAAGAAAGCCCTTTCCATTTGAGAGCCTAGACCTTAGAAGAGTCCCTTTGTCACAAAATACATATAGGGTAAAAACGTAATATAGATGTTTTGGTGGGTTGTAGTAAAGTAATGTGGATGTTTGTGTCTAAGACGGATGGGATGTCAGGGTTTTGGTTGCTCTAGCAACCCTAGAGTTCCTTTAACATCTAGAATCCCAAAAATTTTGGCTAAAAGGAAGCAACAATCCATTATTGAATCGTGAGAAGCAGAAGTGGAAGCCTGCCAAACCTCTTCTCATGTGTCACCCATCTCTTGCCTCTAACACTAGCCCTATTGCGGAATCACCACCTTGCAATTCCTTGATGTCCAACAATTCCCTGACAATGCACTGGTATCGATGCACAAACACCTAGAGCCCACACCTCAACAACCTTCCACTTTGAGAGTCCATAGCTACCTCCTTCTTCAAAAGGTGAAAGGCTGAAGTGAAAGCTAGAGAAGGAAGCCTGAAAGCTATCAAGAGGATCAAAAGGAACTATATTTGAATTAAAGGTACACTCATTATTTACAAAGCTTGAAGAATATATTGCACAGGTGAAGAAAGGATGGGAGATTCACTTCAGATAGAGAAATTGGATAGAAAAAACTATCCTGCTTACTCAATGAGAATGGAAGCTCATCTTATGAGCAAAGACCTAATAGGATACATCACAGGTGAAGAAGAAAAACTAGAATTTAAGGATCCTAGTGTTCCAACTAGGGAAGAGCTCTCATACTTGAGGACATGGATGAAGAAGGATGCTCAAGCAAGGACCATTATCTACATGGGAGTCAATGATTACTTGCTACCTCACATTAAAGGACTTGAAAGTGCAAGTCAAATATGGAATGATTTGGATGAGCATTTCCAAAACATACAAAATCAAGGAAGGCATCTTTATGGGCAGAATTCACCACATTCAAGAAGAAGGCTTCTCAATATATTTCTGATTATGTAGCAAGGATGAAGGATATTGCAGATGCATTAGGAGCAAATGATGAAGACATTGAGGAGGAAAAATTGGTAAGACAAATTCTCACAGGTTTGAGAGGAGATGAGAAGTGGAAGCCATTCATTCTATCCAATGAATTATCACTAGATCACTTGACCCCTGATTTAAATCAATTGCTAGGACATATGCTAACCTTTGGGTAGGATATCAAAGGTGATGTTGATAAGAGTACATGTCAAGCAATGTATTCAAAGGACAAGAAGAAGATTAACAAAGGAAAGCAACAATTGAACGAAGATGAAGGCACTATGAGTCAAGCTAAAGAAGATTCAACCTTAATTATGAATGCAACATGTGAAAGAAAAATTGAAGATCAAAGAGTTTTCTACATTTACTCAAGGTGTAGCAATCACCTGAGTGGAAACATAGCTTTGATGATTGATTTTGAGAATAAGGTGAGTAATCATATAGTCCAAACAGGTGATAACACAAAGCATAATGTGAAGTCCATTGGATTAGTAAAGGCCAATGATGGAAGCACTCTTTTGAGTGAGGCTTTGTATGTCCCTACAATTCCAAAGAATTTGATAACTGTAGGGCAAATTGTAGAGAAAGGATATGAAGTAAGGTTCACTAATGATGGAGTTTATGTTGACGAACCTAGTCATGGGTATAAACAAATTGCTTTAGGGAAGAAAGAAGGAAGGCTCTTCACATTGAAGATTCAAGGCAATGTTGTTCATGCTTTGTTCACTTAGGGAGAACATAAGATCTCTAAGTTAGATCTTTGGCACAAAAGGCTTGGACATTTCAATGAAAGAGGTATTAAGGATATGATTAACAATGGTTCAATGCTTGGATTTCCTAATATTTCAGGTCAACACATGACATACAAGTGTGAAGCATGTCAATTGGGTAAAGCTCACAAGAAGACTTATGGTAAGAAAGGATTTATGTATCCAAAGAAGCTTGAATTGGTACATAGAGATGTGTGGGGTCCATCAAATGACTTTCGCATTAATGGTTCAGGATATTATGTGATTTATGTTGATGATGCTACCAGGTGGATCACTACATATGTGATCAAAGATAAATCAGAGGTGTTTAATACATTTAAGCATTATCATGTGTATGCAGAGAGAATCATAGGGCAAAAATTGAAGAGACTAAAGACAGATGGAGGGGGAGAGTGTTTCTCTAATGAGTTCAGTGATTACTTATGGAATGCAAGTATAAAAGGGAAGTTACTTGCAGGTACTCTCCTCAACAAATTGGTGTAGCAGAAAGGAGAAATAGAAATCTTGTTGAGTTTGCAAAGTCAATGATGAAGGAGAAAAATTACCCTAATTATTTGTGGGTTGAGGCTATAAATATAGCTACTTATTTGGTTAATAGACTTCCATGTAAGGCTTTGAATGGTATGAAACCATATGAGGCATGGTGGGGTAAGAGACCTACCTTAGATCATTGCAAAGTGTTTGAATGTTTGGATTATGCATATGTACCATCTCAATTAAGGCATAAATTGGAACCTAAATCTGAAAAATATGTGTTCATTGGTAATGATGATAAGAAGATGGGTTATAGATTGTGGAGTCCATCCACAAAGAAATTCCTTGTGTCAAAAGATGTACATTTGATAAGCAAGGTACTTGGTATGCATGTATAATTAATGTTCATGGAGGTGATGAAGAAGTCATGACCCAAAGAAAGGGGAAATCAAAGATTCAAATTCCTGATAATGAAGAGATTGTTGATGCTCAAAATGACAATTAAGAGTT